>JAVGVS010000872.1:0-71633 GCA_032718565.1 Distichodus sexfasciatus
TTATTATTATTATTATTATATGCTTGCACTTTTACAAAAAGAATAAAATGTTCCAGAATAAACAAATTGCATTATGCCAAATACTTAATGCAGACGCTTGTCCAGTTTATTTATGGGACTAGAACACACACACGCACGGACGCACACACACATTTTGACTAACACAAGGTGGTGTTGTGCTCATAACACTCAGGGTTTAACCTCGCTCCTGCTCCTCTGCGTGACGGTTGAGAGTGTCCTGCAGCACACGCAGAGCAGCTGGACTCTGCTAACACTTAGCGCTTTTGACTGGTCTGGTTATAAATGAGGTTTCCTGCTGGAGTGATCTGGGGTTTTATCGTCGCTGTTTTCGGTGCTTAACCCTCACGTGCGTCCCTTTGATGAATAAATGAATAAATGAGCTGCGAGGCTGAGGAGGGACGTCTGCACATGCTCCTGCGTGAGTTGTCCCTAACGGATTTATTAGGCCAAATGAGTGTTTGCATATTCATGTATGGCACCGGGTCCTCTGTTTACCAGGGGGATGGTCTGCGTCTGAAAACCTCGACCTGGAAGACGTCAGTTTAAAGTGTAAAACTCACTCACGCTGCTCTCTCTCTAAACGTCTCTCACTCTGTCTGTCTGTCTGTCTGTCTCTCTTCTCCCCCAGATTGAATGGAGTGTTCCAGTTGACAAGAGGAAATCTTGCGTGGCTAAAGGAAAGACAGAGGTGAGTGGTGAGTGGTGTGTGTGTGTGTGTGTGTGTGTGTGTTTGTTTGTGTGTGTATATGCACACACTCTGTTTGTAGACACTCTTTGGGTTCTCCCTGAGGAGGCTCTAAAGGAAGCAGGCGAGCATTATTTGAAGTGTGTTTACTCTAGTGCACATGAAACATGAATGTGAGCTTGTGTGTGTGTGTGTGTGAGCTTGTGTGTGTGTGTGTTCTCCCTCTGCGGAGCCTCTATCACTAGTGTATCAAAAATCAAGCTACCAGCTGAACATATTTAGGAGAATATTTTTAACATTTCTCTCTCTGTATATCTCTCTCTCGAACTTCAAACTCTCTCTCTCTCTCTCTCTCTCTCTCTCTCTCTCTCACTCTGTATCTCTCTTTCTCGCTGACTCTCTGTATCTACCCCCCCTTTGATCTGTCTCTTTGTATCGCTCCCTTTTTCTGTCTCTCTCTCCATTTCTCTCTTATTCTCTGTCGCGTTCTTTCTTTCTTTCTTTCGTTCTTTCTTTCTTTCGTTCTTTCTTTCTTTCACTCCGCATCCTTCTGTCACCCCCACCTCCCCCACCATCTCTCTCTCCGTCTCTCTTTCTGTCTCTTTATCTGTGAGAAGCCGCACATAGGGCCAGTACGTCTGTGTGTATGTTTGTGTGTGTGTGTGTGTGTGTGAGAAGCTGCACATGGTGTGTGTGTGTGTGTGTGTGAGTATGAGAGTTAATTAGGGCACTTAGTGGTTGTCATCCCCCCCATCACTGCGCTCCGTCAGGGTGCTGGGGCTCTTGCAGATGACTGACAGAGGTGATGCCCTGAAGCCTGCTGATCAGAGGGTACGATTAAGCAAACAAAAGACACATGGTGAAAAGGAGAGGTAGAGAAGGGGTGATGGGAGGTCTTTATAACGCCAACGCTGCTCATTTGAATCACAAACACACACACACACACACACACACCCTGACAAACACCTCATTCAAATCACATTCAAATCAAGACGTACTCTCCCCTAATTGGCCTTTCATTAAACCCCATTAAAAGCTCCCTTTTTATCCATAGCAGTTGTTCTCGGCGTCACTCGCGTCTAGAAGTGAGTGGATTAACACATTTTGCCTCCTTACACATTCACATGGAGAGTGCTTTAGCTTTTCTCTTTCAACGTTGATCTCTATCAGCTCTCCCTAATAGAATATTAGATTATTTGCATTAGTCTCAGATCATCATTTCCCTGCTCCAGCTGGAGGCCACGGCTGTGTCTGAAACGGCTGCTTATTCCCTAGGTAGTGCACTTAATACGCTTTTGCTTGCCCTGTGTTGTACATTACATGTCCATCCATCAGTCCATCTGTTATCTGAAACGGTTAATCCATATCGGGGGCGGAAATATTCACATTTTGATTAAGTGTTTTTAAAAAGATGTATGTTGTCTGTACGACAGCCTGTGGGACGAGGCTGCGTTTAGGCCGTGCCGCCTTCTTCTACACAACCTCAGGGGACACAAGCTCTGCTCCTGTCCTGAAGACGGTGTTTAGGCTTTGTTACATGTATAGCTAAAAAAAAAAAAAAAAAGTCCTGTGTAACTTGAAGTGTTAACTGAAATGGACTAAAGAAAGTAATTTTTTAAGAAAACCTGAAGATATTTACATATGTAAAAACTGTTTGCATGCAGAACAAAATCACTTTTTTACGCAATGCTGTAATATTAAAGCAACATACTAGTCTGTGTTTGACGGAAATAAACACATTGGCAGCAGTACAGTTAGACTGAAGTAGATTAGCGTCAGTAGATTAGTACCAGTAATTCTGTTATGTGCTTTATTCTCTTATAATAAACACTTTTAACTCCCATAAATGGGGAAGTAATATAAATTATCATAAATTATAGATGTAAATTCAGTTTGTATCTTCATCTTCTGTATTTGAGGCAGTTGGTAGCGTAATGGTTAGGGAGTTGGCCCTGTAATCTCAAGGTCGCCTGTTCAAGTCCCGGACCGGTAAAGGTACCACTGAGGTACTCACGATCACTCATAAGGTACCGTCCCCAAGCACTGCTCTCCAGGCGCCGCCAAAAAGCTGCCCACTGCTCTTCTATGGATGGGTCAAATTGCGTTGTGGTGCACTGTGTGCTGTGCTGTGTTCACAATGAAAAATTTATATTGTAATTTTTTTAATATTACACACTGATACTGTATAAAAAGTGATTGATCGTAGCTCTGGTCTTTGGTGTTTTAACCCTGCTGCTCTCTGCTGCCCCACTCAGGCCGACTGCAATAACTACATCCGTCTGCTGGAGTTCCTGGGAGACGGACGCATCTACGCCTGCGGGACATATGCCTTCGACCCCCAATGTGCCTTCATAGTAAGTGTGGGTGTGGGGTGTGGGGGGCGTGCGTGCGTGTGCGTTCATCCGTCCACAACTAAATTGACTTGGCATGTGTCCACACCCTTTCACACTTCACTTGACAAACACGTCACATTGCATGACAGGTGAACACACACACACACACACACACACGGGATCACACAATGATATGACAAATGTGTGCACACGTGTGCATGCTGGAGACAAAGCTATGTGACAGTGTAGTGGCAGAAAAACGCACTGCTGAGTTGTTTGGACACAAGCAGAAGACCCCAGACAATAGAGCTGGTGAGAAATATTATCATGATTTTTTATTTTCTAAATTGATCAAACTCAATATTTATCACCATATGATTTTCACGTTCTTGTGGCAGTTTATACTGGCACTAATCTTGAACATAAAAGTGAAAAATCGGATTAATTGAAAATGAAAAAATACTGAAGATTTTGGTGGTATTCAACCAATTTGGACTCATTTTTGGCCTATAAAATGATCTGCTTTTGGCATTTCTCGGAGAGAACTACATTCCCCACAACCCCCACCAATAAACGGCTGTATTGTGAGTAGAATGTTGATTGTTGTGGTTTACAGCGCGTTTGTTTACATCGCGGAAAATGTCTTTCTTGCGTTTTTACGCATTTGCTTCTGGTTTTGTGCACGGAATATACGTTCACACACAGAGGGATCAGGTCTCGTTTTGATCTTAAAACGTTGTGCGTCACTAATACGCGTCCGTGTGAAACACAAGCGGAACATGCTGTGAGCGAGTGAAAACATTAAATGAAGCTTAAATTCTAGGAAAATTACCTCGACCATTTTTTTTGGTAATAGAATTATTTGAGTTATTCCAATAATCCTTTCAGCTCTATAATAACGTCTCTGAACATATAAAGATTTCACGGTTATTTTTTTTGTCGTGTACGTTTTATTGAAGTGTATAACTTAAATGATATTGTAATAGAAGTCGAAGCAAAATGTTCAAATAACCCACAGCTCGTCTACTTGTAGCTTCTCTTAGAGTCGAACTACGGTAGTTAATGCTAATGTACACTATGTTAGTTGCTAATGTGCACCGTTAACGTAGTTAGCAACTATGCTTTTGGGAAACGCACCCCTGACCGGAGACCAAATCAGTCAGCATTCTCCAAACCAGTGAACGGCTCTTTTTCAGGCACATTTCTAACGCAGTACCAAGTGGATGAGTACAGACGCCAGATTTTGCTTGTGGAAGTGGAACACTGCGCACTTGGAATTTTTGGCTTCAAAATAACGCCTTACTGTTTCGCAAGACAGCTTCACACCTCACCGAGAAATATCATCACGTTTTAATATCGCGAGATCTCGTCAGACCCCTATTATATATGCATCTCTACATGGAAATATTCAGTTATTCACTCATTATTCACATTTGTGGTTTTTCCACCTGCCTTGTTTAGAACATATCTACGTTTACCCTGGAGACTACAGCGGACGGCAGCGTGTTGATGGAGACCGGGAAGGGCAAATGTCCCTTTGAGCCCAGTCAGCACTATACTGCAGTCATGGCAGGTATGAAACGTATACACACACACACACACACACACACACACACGCAAACTCACACATAAAGACATTCATTTGCATGTTAAGCTTAAATGTCTTGTTTTTTCTCATCATTCCTGCGCGCTCTCTCTCTCTCTCTCTCTCTCTCTCCCTCAGAGGGCATCCTGTACACTGCTGCCACTAGTAACTTTCTGGGCACACTCTTTGATATCTCTAGGGCAACTGGCATTGAGCAGGAGCGCATCCGGACTGAGCGATCCATCAACTGGCTCAGTGGTAAGACACACACACACACACACACAAATCCGAACACAGAATAGGAAAAGGCTTTCCACCAGGCCAGGAGCGCTGTTGGAGATCTGGAGGTCTAGATCTCTGTATGGACACAGGGCTCCGTGTTTATCTCTCCTCCCTCCGAGCTCTGCCTTCATGGCCTTGAGCAAACTGCTGCAGCTCCAAAAACTCTCACCCACAGTACAGCAGCGAGGCTTTGGAAGAGAGTAAAAAGTGTTCCGTGGCCTTGCAGCTGAATACAATAAATTCAGTAACCCAAGTTTCCAGGCAACGGTATCGCTTAGACACAGTTTACCACTAAAAACTCTCCGTCTACTGTAGCTCAGGGAAGCTGTGGGTTCTAGCTTTTTGTTCTGACGACTTTTTTTTTTTTTTTTTTTTGGCCCGCCACCATCCCCCCTCTTCGGAGGACAACTTTATTTATTTGTTTTCTTTGGTTATGTCTATATCAAACCATTCGTTTGTTTTAGTAATTAATTTGAGTCTGACAGGGGAAGAGGGAGGGGAGAAAGACGAGAGAAAGAGAAGAGAAATACATTATTATAATATTATAATATATTACAACATATTCTGACGACTGTAATATGCCCCTTATATGAACAGCTTTTCATATTACTGATATTATCCCGAGTCCTGATATAATTTGTGGAGGTTGTGACTGCTATAATGGAGACTTTTAGTTTTTTTTGACAGAATGGACAGATTTCTGTCTAAATAACACGTTTTCTGAGACTGTCGCTGTGTCTGGACGCAGATCCCGAGTTTGTCAGCTCGGCCTTCATCCAAGAGGACGAAAGGAGCAACCCAGCGGGAGATGATGATAAAATCTACTTCTTCTTTACTGAGGTGGCCAAAGAATATGACCTCTACACCAAGGTGAAAGTGCCCAGGGTGGCGCGAGTGTGCAAGGTAAAAAGATGGGACTAGAACGTTTCCTAAAAAACTACTTAATAAATGTTGTAGGTAGAGGGTATAACTCACTTTTTACTCGTTTTCAGTCCGATATCGGGGGCATGAAGACTCTGCAGAGGCGCTGGACGACGTTCCTGAAGGCTCAGCTGGTGTGTGAGGATCGAGCCAGCGGCCAGCGCTTTAACGTGCTGACCGACGTCTTCACCAAACAGCACCAACCCGGAGACCCAACCAGCACACACTTCTACGGCATCTTCACCTCACAGTGGTGAGGCAACTTGGGTCCCTCTCTGCTCTCCTCCTCAGTGTCTTATTTTTACACCCGGCGTACAGATTAGGGACGTGACGAGATACAGCAGCGCTGACCACTGCCCACTGTGCCCCAGTGTCGCTGAAATGAGGACATGAAAGTCGCTCCGGATAAGAATGTCTGCTAAATGGCGCGAACGTGAAAGTAAATAAATGTAATCGTGCGTGTGTTCTTTTGTGTGTTTAGGGAGAGGGAGGAGATGTCTGCCGTGTGTGTGTACAGTCTGGAGCAGATCACCAAAGTGATGGACGGGCCGTTTAAAGAGCTGAAGAAGGGCTGCGAGACATGGATGAACCCGGAGCCAGTGCCCACACCGAGACCAGGACAGGTACGTTCATATTTACCTTGACGCTCTTATCCCTTGACACCGAGCAGTGAACAGTAACACACCGTGTTCGACACTCTTCGATCAGAACCAGCGTGAACGTTTTTCAGCTGAACTACAGTAACCTGATAAAGTCGCCCGGCTTTCACTCCCCGTGTGCATTAACGAGCCTTTGCCGCCCATCACCCTGCCGCCAGTTTCCAAGTTTTCTTACCTTGGACCACTTTCTGGTGGCTCCTGACCACTGCAGACCGGGAACATCCCACAGGAGCAGATGCTTTAACCCAGTCGTCTCTGGACAAGAGCGTCTGCTAAATGCTGTAAATGTAAATGCAACCAGGTCATCAGTGTTGCTTATTTCACCGGTCAGTGGTCTAATGCTGCATTCCAGAAAGCCGGGACGTCGGGCTCATTCCACTTGGAGTGTATTAGGTGTGACCTCAAAAGCGTTCCAGGCGAACAAATTAAACGATTCACGGCGTCTACGTGTTACATTTGGAGTCATTTCCTAAACAAACCACAAAACAATCCATTTATTCATCTTCTCTTTTGTCTTGTGCACATGTTGAATTTACCACATCATAAGGATTTGCGATTTCTTCAGCGCTTTCACGGCAAAATCTTTTCCCACAGTGTCTGAACAACGCTCTCAAATCAGAAGGCTTCGAGTCGTCTCTCAAACTGCCCGACAAAGTTCTGACGTTCATGCGCGACCACCCTCTAATGGAGAACAGCGTCGTGTCGGCGCCTCTGCTGGTCAGGAGCGGAATTACATACACCAAACTGGCCGTCACTCTCACAACCGTCTCCAGTGGGAACCACAGGCAAAACGCTACCGTACTGCATCTGGGAACAGGTGAGGGGGAAAACGGCAGCGTGGAAGAAAACGGCAAAACATTTAACGCACGTGGATTTGTCAACGCTTTGTTGTCGTGTGTGTAGATCGTGGGGAGCTTCACCGAGTTGCGGTAGTGGGACAGAACGCAAGTCTTCTGCAGGAACTTCCTCTTTTTACAGCGTCAGAACCCGTCAATAACATCTTGTTATACAAGGTAAATACACAAATTTTGCTGAGTAGAGCTTGACAATCCGTGTATCAGTCGTTCTTACGTTTTTCCACTTGAAACCAAAAACAAAAAAACGTTTTTTCAATATTTGTTTATGCAACGAGAAAGAAAGTAACGAATAACGACTCGATTTCCGATTTTGGGCTCAAATCAAAAATGGATAAAACGGGAAACACACCCCCTTATTCCTTTTTGGTTTCTCTAAGGGTGCAGGTGGTGTGGTCCGGAAGTGCTAAATAAAATGAATGAATGAATTTATTCATTTATTAGCGATCGTTTTAACTGCTGGTCACTATTTAAACCGTACATTTGCCCAATTTGTCGTGCGTATGCCATTCTCGTAAAATTACAATAAATTATTGCCGCTTCCAGTTCTACATCAGACGTGTCTTTTTCGCTGAAGTTGGTGCTGAGCACAGGATCGTCTGACAGACATTTCCGAGCATTTGGAGACACCTAACCGCCGCAATGCATTGGAAATCTCGGCATGCGTTTTCCGTACTCTCAAATAGCGCTCTCACCGCATCCGCGTAGTTCACCACGTTGGCCATATTGTTAAGGCGACTCGATTTTCGTAGTTTTTATCATCTTCTGTGCGTTGTAGCTGCTACCTCCGGGCCACACCACCTGCACCATTAGAAAAACCAAAAAGGAATAAGGGGGTGTGTTTCCCGTTTCATCCATTTTTGATTTGAGCCCAAATTCGGAAATGAGTCGTTATTCGTTACTTTCTTTTACGTTTCGTACACGAATATAGAAAAAAAAACACTGAACGAAATGACACACGGATTCCTGACTTTTCCTGTCCCTGGATTCGAACCTGGCCAACAGTTACGCCGTACGACTACAAAAAATGAAGGGTGCTTAAGCACTTTTTAAAACTCTGTCTCTCTCTCGTTTAGGATGAGGTGCTGGTCGGCTCTCCTCACTCTTTCGCCCGGCTGCCTGCCGAAGGCTGCTCTCTCTACCCGACCTGCGAGGTGTGTGCCCGAGCTCGTTTACTCGGCTGTGTGTGGAAACAGAAGGAGGTCGCGTGTGAGATGGCCGTCACGGAGTAAGTCTCTCACCTCAACACACACCAAGACGCTGCACACCAACTGTCACTCTCTCTCTCTCTCATCATCATCATCTAACCTTCTGACTTTTGGGTTCCAGACCTGATGAAGGGGTGGAGCTGGAGAACCCGTCCAGCCAGTGTGGAAGTGGAGAAGGTCAGTCGATTTAAATATTTTCTTTTGCTCGTTCCTGATGATCAGATTCTCCAGCAACGGAAGGTCCTGGGTTCGATGCCGGTGTCAGCCGTAGAGTCTTTCTGTGTGGAGTTTGCGAAGACTTTGTCCTGTACACGTCTAAATTTTTTCCCCCTCCGTCTGTCTCGCTCTCCAGACCGCTGTTCTCCGGCGACGACGGAACTGCACGTGCAGGAGGGCCTGCGCATGTTGCTGTCCTGCGTACAGGTCTCTCCCCGGCCGTGCCGCTGGCAGCACCCGCCCCACCGCCACACTCGCCAGCACCATTCCGACCTCGAAGTCCGGGTCACACCCGAGAGCCTGGGCACCTACGTGTGCTTGTGCGAGGAAGCGGGCCGGGACCAGCCCCCGTGTCGCAGGGCGGCGTACCACCTGACCCTGGAGCTGCCCAGCACAAGCAGCAGCTCCGCCCAAACCAACACCCGCTACTTTGTGGCGTGCTACTTATTCTTCCTGTTCCTGGGCCTGGTTTTGGGCTTCTTCATCTGTTTTTACATACAGTGTCGCCGCGGCAAACGGGGAGCGGGGGGCATCATCATCGGCGGTGGCGGTCACTCGTCGTCCGTCTCGGAAAAAGGCCGGGATTTGTTGCCCTCCTCGGATACGCCCCAGTCGCCCAGCAGCGCCAGCCTGCTGTCGGAGGCGGTGCCTTTTACGGAGAAGCGGAACGGAACGCTGAACGGACACGGGGGCCACGTGGGCAACTGCGTGCACATTTACTCCAACGTGAGCGGACTTAAGCTCCAGGAGTCGACGGTAAACTTGGCAGACGAACTGGACGGGAGGGAGAGGGCGGGGAAAAAGCGGGGGGAGGAAGAGGAGGAGGAGGAGCAAGGACTGGTGGAGGGGCTTAGCCAAATCGGGGACGGACTTGCAGGGCTGGAGGAGGACCTGGCCAAGCTGCAGGTGCTTAGAGGTGCGCCGCTGGCACAGTGCGAGGAGAGTTCGATCTGAGGACGGACGCTAGCATGAAGGACGACACACGCTCAACGACACGAGCGGCCGAGCAGACGGTCTCAAATTACATATTGTACATAAAGCCTAAATACGCAAAATATTGAGCGTACACTCTCACGCTCACCTGTACTCACGCGGCGAACCTGTTTGTGGAGTTTGGGAGTCTGTGTACACGTGTAGCACTATGTCCATGCTGTGTGATACTGGTCAGGTGTGGGTGTGGGTGAAGCCAGACGGACAGAAGCAGGTTCCACTCTGGTCCTGTCAAACACAATCTGTCCTTCACATACAGGTTACGTGCACGTTAAACCTGAGCTCGGCTGTTCTCTGCCCAGATCTGAACTGGACCAAACCTTAGTTCATGTTCGGACACCGATATCAGAAAACGAAACCACACTTTTCAGTTCACTCCAAAAGAAGACGGATAAGTTAAAGGACGAAGCCCTGAGCGGCAGCTGCTCGGCTCGGACTGTTGGTTTAACGCGTTAAAGCTGGCCGCACCATACCCACACGGCACCTGGTTTGCATGTAGATGAAAGCGCAGTATGGTAGCTATGGATCAACGAGAGCTGATTTTTTTTTTTGGTGAGAAAGCTGATGAAACAGTAATACAGCAAAACAAATGTGTATATTAATTTAATCTTAATTTATTAAAGAAGAGGGAGTGGACTCTTTGTAAACTAAAACGAAGCGACGATACCTGCAGTATGTTTGGACTCCTTGCACTCGACGGCCGTTCCTGCAGTTTAACGGACTAATCGCGGACTCGTGGATAGCGACGTCACAACCTGCAGGAAGAACGTCCAATAAACTGGTGATGTTCAGAGCAACAACAACAAAAAAAACAATAGGACTGTGCTTTCTGACCACATTAGGGGTTTCCTCACGGACAGTGTCGTACTGGAGGGCGACCGCAATCACCAAAGCAACAGAAGGAGATTATTCGGACGAGTGCTGGTCTGGAAGCTGATGAAGGTCCTGTTCGATCTGTAAGACTACCGTATGACGGTATGTTCAGTAGCCATAATGATGTCTCTAAAATATTTTACGTCTGTGACATTTTTGAAGAAATCTTCTTCTCCGTCTCTCCAGCACCTTTTACGTCTTTTTCCTCATGTTCCTCCTCTACATCTTTTCTGTTCTTAAAAAACAAACATTAAAAACGTTTCCACCAACACGACGTATCGCTGTACAACACCTTTCTATCAGTCTTTCAGCTTGAAGGCCGCTGTAGCATGATTAAACGTCTGTCGCTTCAACTCCACCATGATCGTCAGCTACAGAGCCTTGCCCCTGAATCGCCGCTTGTTTTAAATGCATGTCACTGCCATTTCGCAGACTCAATGTCCCTGTAATTAACCTCGTTCCATTCCTCTCCGTTACATTTTTTAACGAGTAACATGATTTTTGAATACAGCCGATTTATCTTAAGTCATCATAGACCATCAATAACCATCCCCGGAACCACGTCCCATCATGCCCTTTTATTTTGGGTTTTAAAAAATCAATCTTACAGCTGGGCCTACTCTTACTACAGTTACATTCCCTTTTTGTCGTTTATTTTGAATAAAGAAATATATTAATGTAAAAAATGTTGTTTTATTTTTATAATTTATATAATAAAGAAAAATGTACATTTGTTTTCATTTTTATTGGAGTCGTCTGAGAAGTGTGGATTTTTTTTAAATAAAATAATACTACCTCCATTTTTTTTTTTTTTACTGGCGCATAGTGTTCTGACAAATGTTTAACAGTAATATATATATATATATATATATATATATATATATATATACACACATATTAATATAAATATATAGATATATATATATATATATATATATATATATATATATATATTAATATATATAGATATATATATAAATAGATAGATATATATGTGTATACACACAGTACTGTGCAAAAGTTTTAGGCAGGTGTGAAAAAATGCTGTAAACAAAGAATGCTTTCAGAAATATAAATAATGATTGTTTATTTTTATCAATTTACAAAAAAATGCAAAATTGGCCGAACAAAGAAAAATCTAAATCAAATCAATATTTGGTGTTACTACCTTTTGCCTTCAAACCAGCATCAATTCTATAGGTACACTTGCACAAAGTCAGGAGTTTGTAGGATTATAGTCATTATATTATTTTGTGTAGGATTATGGGATTATAGATCTGTGGTTAGTTCTCCAAGATGTTTGGAACAACCTACCAGCGAGTTCCTTCAAAACCTACTGTATTGCAAGTGTGCCTAGAAGAACTGATGCTGTTCTGAAGGCAAGGCTGGTCACCAATATTGATTTGATTTAGATTTCTCTTTTGTTCATTCACTGCATTTTGTTGATTGATGAAAATAAATGATTAACACTTCAATTTTTGAAAGCATTCTTTGTTTACAGCATTTTTTTCACCACCTAAAACTTTTGCACAGTACTGTACATATAAAATCATCCAGGACGGAGCAGTGGACAGCTGACATGGGCAGTCACAATAAAGCAATGGACACACGTTCCGGAATAAACACTGAAAATCTTAATAAACAGCTGCCAGTGTCAGTAAAAGCGCTGCTTGTGGTTGGTTATCAGCTAAATATTTGTTTAGTCTCTATAATAAAGGGAAGATTTGATCGAATTATCTGGCATTTTAGCGAATGCTTGGCTCTAAACAGCGTTTAACATCACGACAAATGTCATTTATGCGTTTCCTCTTTCCATTTACAGCAGTCCGTCTTACTTGATCGAGCACCGGCGTTGCGTGTCTAATAAGTGTCGTGTGAAACACAAGTGGAGCATGCTATAGCGGAAATAGAGGCCGCGAAGCTACGATTCTGGAATTTTTTTTGATTGAATTATTTGAGTTGAATGATCGTTTAGAAGCTAAACGTGGATGATAATATAAAGACCAGTGTCCATGCTGAGGTTTACGGTATAATCACAACATCAAAAGTATTTTAAATGTATAATTAATGTTGATTTTTGCCGTGAATAAAGAAAGCTATGTTTAACTAATACTAAAACCAACAAATTAACAGTAAACATTGTATACTTTACTATCAGTGTTGGGGAAGTAGCAGAACCATGTACCCGGCGTTACGTATGTAGATACAAAATATGAGTAACTGTATTCCGTTACAGTTACCGTTTAAATAGTGATACGTTAGAATACAGTTACTTTGTTGAAATAAATGGAATTACCGGCGGTCTTTTCCTGTTTTCATATGTGAGGCTATCCCTCTCAATTTTGGTAATTCACGCATTGCGAGCAAACAAAACATAATAAGAGGCTCTAATGTAGCGTCCTGTTAGTTGGTGGCGTCAGTTACAATGGACCGGAGGCAGCACAACAGAGCCAACAGTGCCGAACAGGAATGTATTTCTTCTGCGGAAATTTAAGTCTTTAACCCTTCGATAATGTAACAGCCTATCCTGTTCAGGAGATTTGGGCTTAACAGCCAAATTAGTGAGAAAAAACAAACAGAATCTCTGCAGGATCGCCCAGTTGCTACGTTCATGTAGTTGTTAAAAGCATGACAGTATAAGTAATCAAAGTATTCAGAATCGTCATTGAGTAACCGAATACGTTACAAACTACATTTTTGGGGCATGTATTCATATATTTTCTTAGTGGGCTAATTTTAAAAGTAACCTTCCCAACACTGTTTTCTATGTAGTATTAGAGTCAGCACTACTGTCTACTCTTCATCCAAATCTATACTAATGAGCATAATTGTGAAAACAAAGCCACCTACCAGGTACAACGTCTCTCTCATACTGTAGGTCTTTGTTGAACTCTACAGAAAACATAGATTATGAACAGTGAAGCCTTCACTAAAGCCATTTTCACTTTCATACAGAACGCATCCGACTCAGTGTGGCTTTCCAGATTCTGCGGTGGATGGGCTGCTCCAAAGCTTTTGGCTGCTCTGATGATCACTGGCTGAGAACTGAACTTCTAAAGATCAGGAGCATCAAAATGAGAATTCGTCCTCTTTGATGACTGGCTCTTAATTCAGAAATAAGTGAATTCAAATTGAGGAAAATGCATTAGCTCAGCCTGCTGCGGCAATGAAATTTACACTTACCATCATACTTTCACTGGAACTAGGCCCCTCTGCTTTCAAAATACAAAATACACATCAACACGCCTTAGAAGTCTCAGGTTTATCATATTGACCAAATATTGATTTGACAATTTATTTAATTTTTTTACCCATTAATTAGAACTGTAGGTCTATGATTAGATGCTTTGATGAACTTTGCAGTGCATTAAATCTCGACTAGTTCTAGATAGTTCTATTTCTCCAGCAACAGAGGGCAGTAAAGATCTGTATTCTAATTGAAGTTCGGCTTCGGTACTTTGTGTAAGCACATGCATTTTGGGCCATGTCCACACGTACACAGGTATTTCTGGCAGGAATTTTCTGTTTAAATCGCGTCCACTCAAACCCGTTTTTCAAAAATATCTCTAGATCATGCAATACATAGCGGCACATCAACGCTGCCTGCTTACATTGTAGATGAAAACCGCGCGAACACGAGCATACTATGGCGTCCTTATGAGGCGTACAGTGTGACGCGAAACGGTCCGTTTTTAAAAATGTGACCCTCCACGGCAAAACCTAATTTTCAAAATTGAGTTATGTTTTCATGAAAGGGCATAAATCAAGCTTCAAAACGATACCTATATGGAATGAATGGGACGTGTATATGACTGAGATATCAACATTCAAAGGTCGGGTTTCTCCTGTCGCCAGAGTGAAGCGGAGAAATCTGCCGTCGAGATTGACTATCGCCCGTGTAACACTCACAGGCGCTTGAATGTGATTAAGCGGCTGCGTTTGCATTCAGCTAGCCTAGCACTGCATTCACACAGCCACCGGATAGCCTACCTGCGTTAGGTTAACTGAACTCGGAGGCAGTGGATTCGGGAATATCTTCACGCTAGTCAACCCGGTGGATTTACGTAAATATTGGAACAGGCGGTCAAAACAGAAACTTTGAACATTCTGCTGGAACAGATTCGTTTTTAGGATGGAAAAGGAGTAAGTTTTCAGCCAAATTTATTCACAATAATTGCAGTATAGACCTTCCACTGTTTCAAAACACTAAAAATTGAAAATCCCCAAATTTCCCCCATAACATAAGCGGCTCTCCCGCTTTCACCGAGGAAAACTGGTCGCGACGGCGACTGGTTTTGCAGTGGAGGTCACAAATCTTCGCTTTTCTTGTCACTCCAGCATAGAAAGCAGTTTTCAAAAATACAGCCACTTTGGCGTAGTTTCAAAACCCTCCGTTTCACTGACGCAAAAGCGCCGTTCGTGTGGGCCGAAAGGCCAAATGCGCGCATAGAAACCACATGCGTGTGGACATGGCCTCAAAAAACACAACCAGAACTTTCTATTATGATGTAAAACAACTACAAGAAGCAGCGAGTAAAAACACTTTACTGTTGGACCATATTTCAAAAAGGCATTATGGAGCATGATCCAGCCAAAGACAGCAGCAGTGCAGAGCTGCACCTCAGACCTGCTGAGCACAGCATCCATCCGAGCAGTCCTGCACCGAGAGGAGCTTTTTATAAAATCTTTCTCTTCAGCCAACCAGCGGCGTTTTCCAAAAGACTTCGGGCAAATAATTTTAATAAGTCGTACCTAAGCAATTACTCTCAACTTTACTGATATTGGAGACAAAAATATAAAAAAGTGCTGCATAGAAAACTTCATAGAAAGGTACCGGTGAAACTAAAAACCCGCTTTTCGGGATCATTTTGATGAGGGCAGCCACCTTTTTTTTCAGGACTAGAACATACTGAAAACCCCAAGACAGAGGCGCTTCCGTTATTACCGGAATGTATAAAGAAATATGCCTTAAATCAGATAACAGAGGTGGCGATGTCTACACATAAACAAAGCGCTACAATCAATCAGCATATGTCAAAGTGCTCTTCGGCGTCTTCTGGATCAAACGAAGCATGTCATCCGCAGTGTCTGGGCAGAATTCAGCCTTCAAAGTAGCAGCGTGAAATATAGTCACAACATCAGAGGATTTACAGCTATTTAGTATTCGCTGACAGGGTATCAAAAAGGAAAAAATATGTATCTATCAAAAGTGCCTGCAGCACTAAATGGCGCACATTCTGTATAAGTGCCAGTTCTGAAGCAGTTGTGATGTAAATCCCACTAATGAAATGCAGCTCGTTATGGGGCTCTTTATCCTCAACAAGTCATCAAGTACCGCAGAAAAGTCTTAACAAGAAGAATAAAAGAAGTGTAGAAAAATTCCAGGAAAGAACTTTTGAGACGGCTCCTATGATCCCTGCAAAATTTTTGGAACGGGTTCAGTCGGGGAGGTCTATGCAGAGTTTGTGCGGAGGCTCAATATATTTAGCCGGATTTGGGGCGATCACCTCCTTGTGGTGGAAAATGGGGGCCATTTTCAGAGGTTCAGGCACCGACAGAGAGTCTTCTCCAAAGACCTCCAGTGAAATCGTTCTGCAAGCTGTAGGAGATATTGCCATACTCGCGTAGGAAGGGGAGGAGCTCTAACAGGAAGTGGCAGAAGTCTTTGCGGATGCCGAACCACCCTATGTTTAAAAAAAAAAAAAAAAAAGAGAAAGGGGCAGAGTAAATGAAAGGAGAAGGCTTCGATACTGCTGTTTCACAGCTCAATCTCGCTGACAAAATGCTTGCAAATACGCTCAATAAAGCGTTCTTGTGTACTTTACAGGGTGAAAGGGTCACAATTACGTACAGTGATTCCCTCCTTTCTGATTGAAGGTGGTGATCATCAGGGTGACCAGCGAGAGCCACAAAGGCACAAACACGGAAACGAAACTCATACGGTTATATCCGTCAACGTGAATAGCAAAATCTGAGAAAGAAATCGAACAATATTAGATTGTTGTGGAATTGTGGTGGTGTAGCGGGACAAAAACTTGCATCCAGACCATGAGACTGTAGGTTCAAAATCGAATTTATCCATAATAACTAACTCCATGTTGCACCACAGACTGTGCCTGTGACAAAATTACGCAGTACTTGGGTCAGTTATAGTTCCTTTTGTGAGGAAGATGCTGCGAAGATGCGAAAACAAGTAACCTCAAAGTAAGAAATTGGCACCCGCGATGATCATCCAGCTTAAAAGGCCATGGTGACATAAGTCTTGGCGCTGCTCTCTGCGATCGATGTCAATGGGCCGGAGGAAGAGTCTTGAGGACCAGGCGATGTAGAGCACCACCAGACTGGGAAAGAACATGAGAGAATCCCAAGAGTGGCACACACACCACCTGCACAACAAAATGGAACCCAATCTCACTCCAGCAATGAAGACTGCCCATCTTCATAAACAATTACCAAAAAGAATTATTTCCAGGTTATTAAACTCTAAAGGAGATGTTAATAAATATATGAAAACCTGATAGTGATATTTATTTTATGCTTGATATGTTTAATTCATAGCAATACAGCATTATGCTATATATAAATTGATAGGGACTTACCAGCCAGGGCCAGGTGATGACGTTGTCCAGCCGTAAGGCTACAAAAATGAACTGCAGAATGTTGACTGAGCACATAATTTCCAACTGAAAGAAGGAAAGCGAGACAGAACATGATCATTTCATGTGATTCCATACAATTACAGACGAAAATATACACCTAAAAGAACATGCATGAGCAAATATAAGTGAGTTAAGGTCATCTAAATGTAAATTAATGCAAACTAGCGCCTGCCAATATGAGCTAATTATAAATCAATTTAAGCTGTCACTAATAACTGATGATATATGACAAATTTAAAAAGTTACCAGAACAATTCTGTCAATCATTCAAACATGGTATGAGTGTTGTTGAGTAGTTTGTCCATCAGGGAAAACAGAAACTCCACTTTTTTGTGTTCATATACTTTTGATTCTCATTTATCAAACCTGAATACACTTAATAACCATTAAATTCGCACATATCAACAAATGTTAGGGAGAGGTCTTAGTTTAGGTTTCATCTTGGAAGAAAATTCAATACATCATTATTGGAAGGGTATATTTTGCAGTTACTGCAACCAATATTAATCATAAAAGCCCTCTATTGGTGGGGCTCTAATGGACACAGTACTGTACTTCAGTGAATGAATTTACTGGCTTCAGACCTCAAAGTGAGCGGTCGTGGCGGAATCCCCACGCAACCTTGTACGAGAAGGGAATGAAAGAAAGAGTATGAAGACCAGCAACCAGGACTGCGAGGGCCTCTCAATCTGGTCACACACCAACACCTCAAACATCAGCAGCAGAATGTGGAGGCCCAATGCGATCATCATGGCCTTAAAATCCACACACATCTCGCCCTCAACTCTACATGCATACAGACAGAGAGAGAGAGAGAGACAGAGAGAGAGAGGGAGATGAATTGTGAATGAATGAATGAACACATTTCCAAGAATCAGTGATGGGGAAACTACTTTTAAATCTTTTAATACAGCAGTTAGCTACAGTACAAAGAGAGAGGTGGCGCACTACACTGAAGCTATTCTATCCTGTAATACTTAATATTTGTGCTGTACGATTCACTTAATGCAAAAAAATAAATAAAAATATAACTGCAAGCAATGATTACGGGGGCCATGAAGTTTGCAGCTTTATCAATTTTTGACGAATCGAAGTGTACAGGCGTCCTATAAACATTTGTCTTGACCCAAAAGAATGGAATTTTTGAGAATCTGACTACGGTTCAAAGTTATTAGGCAAAGCATAAAATGGCTTATTGGCGCCACCAACTGGCAGGAGTGGTTGCAATTTTTTCTTGCCTGAGTAGTCTTAGGGACTTGGACTGTTGGGTTTTGGGCAGTGGGCATGAATTTTTTGCCTGAGTAGAATTGGAATTCAGACTTACCTGCCAAATTTCAAAGCTGTAGCCACCCAGGCAGTTTCAATGATGACACTCGGTGTGTGGTGTTGCAGTCCTATGCCAAGCCCACCATATTTATTTGCATATTACAGAAAAATGAAGACCTAAATTAAAAATGTGCTCGATAATAATTAAAGAAGAGTGTCTTGGGATTCAAATGATACGAGTTGCATGCAGATTGGACAAAAATCCAGGGACGAGTTCGAAAAAGATGGGTTTTCATTTTATGCAAATTAGCGAAAAATCAAATATGGCAGAAATAGATGCAAGGGTCTAAAAAATTCGTCTTAACCCATGGAATAAGATGCTTTAAGATTTTTGAGAATCGGAACTAGGGTTGAAAAATTATTAGGAAAAATGCAATTTTTTTTGGAAAAACGCAAAATAGCTTATTTTGGTGCAATTTTTTTGCCTGAGTAGTGGGTGGGGTACTGGACCTACCTGCCAAATTTCAAAGCTGTAGGTCTTACAAAATAAATAAATAAATAAATAAATCGGCACGATTCCAGTAAGGTACCACACAGTGCTCCACTGCATGGCCCCCTAAATAAGCGAAGGCTGATTCTGAAAATCTCTATTTTTATTTAACAAATACATTTATTGTAATGTCAATTCACAATAAGGTATCAAAGACGTTTAGTTTTGACTTTCTGCTTGCAAAATTAAGACTTAAATGCGCAATACATTACACATTTTTCATACATTTTGATTAAAATAGACAAGGACCCTTGCGTCCATCTAAGCAAAGGTAGACTCCATCCTCCGACTCAACCTCGCAGCTACCAAAAAAGCATTTATTGTAACAACGTAACGATGCTACATCGCTATTTAAAAACATAGTTACTGGAAAAGATACATCGTTTTAATTGTAGCTTAGACAGAGTTTTAGTTAACTAGTCCTCAGCCCTGCCAAGAACCACAATACTGGAGGTAATATAGTCTAGTGGAGTCTAAGGTTACACACCAGGGGTGGAAGTAACGAATTACAAATACTCACGTTACTGTAATTAAGGAGATTTTTTGGGGTACTTGTACTTTTATGAGTAGTTTTTCAAGTGTGTAATTTTACTCGTACTTGAGTACAATTTACACCATGTAATCTACTTCGCTACTTATAAAATCAAAAGTCGCTACTGAGTAGGCCCACAATTTGAATTAATATTCAAACCTTTCATCTGCATCTTTGCAGCCAATAAGGCTGTGCAATCGCGACCGCGCCAATTAATCTATGACGTAAGCAAAGAATAAACTCCGCTGCAGCAGCAGGCACAGGTGTCTGGAGTTACTACACAGTGGAGTACAAACTCATTTATAGACTGAAGATTTGGAGACAAAGAAGCCAAAATGGAGAAAATGGAGCCAAACGAAGCCGGATAGACTCTGTTAATTTAGAAAACCAGCTCTTGCTGAAACTGAACAAAAGGTTCAGAAAGTGAAGTGTGACAGAAATGCTATTACTGTATGTCTAAGAGTTTAAGACACTTACCTGCCTGTTGTTCGCAGTGTATTGGGAAAAGTTTTAACTGTTCTATGCATGTTCAAAAACATTTTTGTCATTGTTTTAACAAACAAATTTCCTGCTTTATATCTACATTTATTTACAAAACAAATTGACTTTCTATACCTTGTTCATCTGAGAAATGTGCTTTGAACGTAGATATTTTATACTGGTGAATCGAATCGAATGCCTGCTATTGACGACGCAATAAAACATCCATCGGTTAAAAAGTAATTAGCACTCTGAGTAGTTTTTGAGAAGAGTACTTTGTACTTTTACTCAAGTATTTTTTTTAACACCAGTACTTTTACTTGTAATTGAGTACATTTTAACCAATGTAACAGTACTTGTACTTGAGTACAAATTTTCAGTACTCTTTCCACCTCTGTTACACACCTGTATCGGGGGTTGCGAGCCCACACACAGGCTCCCACCGTGGCTCCGGTGATGACCACACCCTTCCACAACCATAAGGGGGTAAAAACAGCCCAACACCTCCACTGGGTGACTCCATCCAGCCTCAGAGGAAGCAACACGGAGAACAACAAAAGGGACGAATATATGAGGAATTTGCTGCAAGAAACACACACATACACAGCATATTGAGATACAGTCCGATGACCAAAACTGTAAACAGAGTAAATATAACTTCAGTACATTTCGGTATGAGTAAAGAAACGTAAAAAGGTTCTCCAAAAGACGAATGCAAATTTATCACAAACAAATTACACATTTTTTTCAAACTACAACCAGCTGTGAATAATGAGACGCAGCGTAAACCTTAAATAGCCAATGCTGAGTAAGGCCACATCCCAAACCGCTATTACATACTAACTAGAACGCTAAAAATAGCGCGACCCTATGTAAGTAGCGCACTACTTAACTACACGGTACTACTAGTCGTCTGCGGATTGGGACGCGGCCCGACTCATACAGGAAGTGAAAGCTTTCGGTTTGCCGTCTAAACTCCAGGCAATAAAATAGCGCTTTACACTCACCTGTGATTAAAATCCTGAAACAATCCTCTCAGATTCATCATAACAACAACATTAGCGCGTACTACGACATCACTGGCTAACAAATAAACAACTAATTATCGCAAAATCTGAGCTTTTCCTCTTAGGATTGGTACTCTACAGATTTTTGTTTTGAAAGTCTGGGCGTCGTTTCCGGGACGATAGCATCATGGGAAAAGGTACGACAAGTTAAAAGCTCGAACGTACGGAAGAAGAAAATGATTAACACAAATTGTATTCACTCACACCTTTTTCTTTAATACCTTTGTGATTTAATACTCTAAATTAGGGAGTACACACAAACAGCAGCAAATGGTTATGTACAAAACATTTCAAGGAAAGTAATAATTTAAAATGCAATGCACCTACAAGTAAACAAAAACGAACAACAGTGATATATATTAGTGTTCTATACAATATATGCTGCATTTGGTTTTGCAGTAACATTTTGGATTTTGCAGCATACACTACTCAAAAGTAGACTATCACAATAAAAGGTGTTGTGACTTCCTTCCAGTTTTTAAACAGACATATGCTTAAAGACTTCAATACAAATAACAGGAATTTAATAATGTAATAAATAATGTATTGGAAATGATAATGTGATACAAACTTGCTATAGCAAAGAAAATACAGAATTTTCAATGTGGCAAAAATGTGCAAGCTACAACCGTAACTTAAGCAATCAAATGTCTGCTTGATTCTCTCCGTTTTGGTCAGTGGTCCATACTCATTTATATGGTTGTAAGTCTGTTATGGGTAATATTAATATGGGTAAACAGGTAATATGAGTTTTGTAGTATATAATCCATAAAGGTTGTTTTGAAGTGGTTAATGCAGGAAAGACATCACAAAGAAACAAAAAAAACTGTTGCTGATAAATTATTAAAGAAAATAATGTTCTGTTCTTCTGTTACTTTTCAGATGCCTCAACATTGTCGAGTAACAGAGTAAACAAGTAATACCATACATATCCTTTCATCCATATGTGAGTAGAGTGAAAGTAAGAATAGAAAATGATCACAACATGCTTCTCCTTCGTGTAAAGCTTGGTTACTTTTGTTATGGGACAGTTTAGGCTACACTTGAGTCAAACAGCATGTTTCTCCCCTCCATGAATTCAGATACATTTTGCAAAGAAGCTCCTTCAACACATTAAAACATGCCATGACGTTTTATAGATGTATTCTGTATGACTTTAAAACTGTTCACAATCTGATCATTAAAACAAAATACCTTCTCATTTGATGGAGCTATAACCACTGATCAACATGCTTTACTCCTTATGGAGAAAACCGCTGAACTGCAAGTAAGCTGGATCTGAGAGATGGTGAGATTCTTAGTGCACAAGTTCTAGCTGGCTGGCCGAGAAGGGCAGCACCCCACTCACGTAGTAGGCGATGCCCAAAGAGAGCAGGGCAATGACAACTAAAAGCAGCAGAACCCTCCAAAAGCCCAGGTCCTCCACAAACTCCTGCCAAGTGGAGCGGAAGCTGGACAGAACGCCCTCGCTGTTTTGGAGGTTGGGGTTGAGCAGGGAGTGGCTTTCCATGGCACTAGAAAGCAATAAACAGTGTAAAGCCACAGAACACTGCATTTATTAGCAAGGATGTTGATAGTAAGCGGTAGTTATAAAGTAGGAGGGTAATGAAAGTGAAAGTCAGTGATTATTTGTCACTGTGAACACACCATAACAATGAAATGTGACCTCTGCATTTCACCCATCCGTGAAGCAGCAGTGGGCAGCTGACATGGGGAACAGTGCTTGGGGATGGTATCTTGTTCAAGAGTACCTCAGTGGTACCTTTACCGGCCCGGGATTCAAACTGGTGACCTTCCCATCATGGGGCGAATGCTCTAACTGTTACACTACCAACTGCTTCAATACATCAATCTACACTGATTCAATGATCAATGACTATAGCATTGATCCAAAATGAAAATACTGATCAGACACCATACATATTGCAAGGTCAGGTTCTACTGAACAGTTGGTCTTTTTTAACTAATAGAGAATTAAATTCCTGGTTGAGCTCAGAAATAAAAAACAGCATGATATTTTAGTTGCTTTTCTAATCTGATATGAATGGAAGTGCTTGTGTTACATTAGTACATGTTTATTGTATATATATATCGCCTGATCACTGGCTCCTGAACCAGAGTGAAGAGTGCTGCTCAAAGACATCTGGCCTCTTAAATAACCCCATGAGACAGACAGAGTTTGTGACACTCACCTCTCACTCTCAGCCATCTGCATGGTCTCTAGTTTGGAATGGGCTCCTCTGTTAAAGCCCTTCACCTCCTGCTCCTCCAGACCCTCTAGCAGCCGAATGGCATCTTTATTCACACCTCTCCGCTTGGCCAGTACCAAAGGGGTTGAACCGTTGTGGTTACTGTCAAAGACATGGACAACAGTCACATTTATCAAGGATATGTGGCAGCCACAGCTTTTTATTGGCTTAACAGAAGTCAAACAGCCAAGTCCAACACAGTCTCGACAAGAGGACACAAGAGAAACACAAGAGACAATCGCTAAATACAGTACTGACTAGCTCATAGTGCTTCTGAGCACTCTGGCCTTTAACCCACACTCAAACTGTGTTTTAGGATATAAACAAGGAGAGTAGTATTGTTAAAAGTATCAAGAAGTACTGGTATAGGTAAGACCCTAACTGTTATAAATATGCACAATTTACATTATAAAACAATCTGCTCATCCCTACTCACCAGATGTCTATTTTCAGGCCATTGGACACCAGGAACTGAATGGTGTCCACATGTCCACACAGATGCAGGGCGGTGTTGCCTTGGTAGTCTGTGGCCAGCAGGTCCGCGCCAAACTTGTGCAGAAAGCGACATATTTCCACGTTGCCACGCGCCGCTGCCAGATGGAGGCCGGTGCGACCCCGGTTGTCACGGATGTTGGGGTCACAGCCAGTCTCTAGCAGACGTTTGGCAAAGGCCAGATCCCCGTCGATGCAAGCCTGCAGTAAGGGCACGTTGCTCTGCGACGAGTCATTGATGAAGACATATGACATGTCTGAGTGGGTCTCTGAAAATTCCAGCGTAGCTGCTACGAGACAGGAAATGGCACGTTAGGTGGAGCTCAGTCACCAGTCCACCAAACACATTCGGGACTGGCTTGAAAACCGTTACAAATGTCCCTATGTAGGAACGTGAAACGGGATTAGAGTAATGAGACGCATTTATCCAAACAGCAACGCTTTAAACTGGGTGTGAAGTACAGCAGTTAGAAGGAATACAGATGGAGCCAGATGAGACCAAAGAACTGAAAAATTGGATGTTAATAAGTTGTACTAAACATACACATAAAAACCATAACAACATAAGTGGAGAAAAAATGAATGAAATGATAACTTTGCCTTTAATGTTTAAGTAGCACATTATTATTGTGATCAGTCACAAGTAGGACTGCATGTTACTGGAAAAAATGACATTACAATTTTTTTTTCTAGTATATACCTTTTTTATTGCCATTATTTATTACCAAAAATAATGTAAAATTATGTGCAAAATTAATTACTAATGTGCAAAACATACATTATATCAAATGTTAATTATTTATATGGCTTATTATACTCAACATAGAACAGAGTGCTACAAAAATAAATTTTAAAGTACAAAAACAAGTACCAGTCTCAATTTGGCAAAAAGATCCAATCTCTGATTGTATGCATAATATTTATTAACTATTCTCTCTCTCTTTCTCTCTCTGAACAGAAGCACCTATAAACTGAGAGGAAACAACAAAGCGGCTCCGGTTCCGATCGTTCACTTCAAAGAGTCGGTTCAAAGAGCCGTTTCGTTTGCGACCGACACATCACTAATTTGGAAGTGCATTCATTCTCATCCCAAGCCAGGTGTACTATCTATTATGAAAAACAAACGATTCAGCTGGCGATTCGACAATACTGACTCAAGTGACTCGCACACCCAGATCAGTTTAGTGAGCCGAATCCTAACAAGGAACCGAATATTACAGCCCTAGATATATGCGCGTTTAAGACAGAATTAAGAGACCTCACACCTGCTATTCATTTCTGTTGGGCTGGTGATGTGAAGGTTGGCAGAACCGTTTCAGGCGTCTAAATGCTGCTTTCTTAGTGGGAAGGAGTGGGTTCTATTCTTTAGATCGACGGCAAAAAGAATCGTATAGTGTTGCCGAGCGAGTTTTATCAAACGTCAGAATTTCACGACGGGAATCGGGACTCGCTCTGCTTGTGTAAACGAACCGGAAGCCAAAACCAGTCCCACTCGGGGAATGTAAACTCCTCACTTTTTATGGTGTTTAAAGTCGTGTCGTGTAAACCCATCATCCTTAATTAGAGTTCAGGCACCTGTCAAATTCATTACACGTCCCTTTAAAACGGGTATCAGCGACTCCACGCCCACAGTTCCATTCAGGAAACTGTTACCTCACTCAATTCAAATGATTCGGTTGTCAACAGAACCCTTTTTAGTCGCTGAAGGTGACGTTTATAATCCGTTTCAATAATGGTGTCCCTGTAATAACTACTCACAGTTAACGTGGCCACATCAAGCCGCTACCCACAAATTCCTCCCCAAACAACACCTCAGATTGAGCTGGATGGCTAATAACAACATAATAACGATCAATGGTTGGAAGTCACTCGAGTATAGAGCTTCAGCGTGATCATTTGAACGTATTTACCCGTTTCGACGTCCAAGTCAGGTGAGAAAATATGATTTAGCAGCCGGTGTGTTTACATTAGCGCTGCTGCTGCAGTAAAGAAGTAAACGAGCAGCGCTGCAGCGCCACACTACCCCCTGGCGGCGTGGAGACAGTTCACCTCAAAACTATACCACAGTTTTTTAAAAAATTAAGTTAAAACGTTTTCGTGGAAAACCTGTCACAACAAATGCTAAAACAGCTAGCCAAGCAACATAACGTTAAATTTAACTTGACACAAATATTAAGTGCACACAAGCATATTTATATGTTTATCGCTTCGTTTAACTTACTTATAACGTATAATGATGTGTGTATCAGTAACGATGTAACAATAATGGAGAAGGTCCAGACATTATACACTGGTATTTGTATATATGAGAAATAAGGTACAGACACAGGCTTATTTTTTTAAATAGTTTATTTACTAACGAACCTCATTTACACAGTTGAATCAAACTGGAAAGGTATTTGCACCAAAATACTGGAAATGCATCTCTCCAGGTGTGAAACGCGTACTATATTCATTTATGCACAAAATGAAAGAAAAAAGACAACTACATTATACATCCCAGGACATCAGTGTCAAAATCACCAACTGTATATACAGTCAATGGTAATAATGCAAATACTTCTATTGTATTATACATATAGAGATGTATATATATGCCTTTATAAACATTTTTTAAAAATAAGCACAAATTCTAAAAACATTTTAGAAGATTTCATTCTATGATTTTTACATGTCATCTTGATGGTTTGCAGCAAGCTATAATCTAACTGTTTACACACAAACATTACACATGGTACAAAAATAGAAAGCAGGTATTCAGGGCTACCATAGAGAGGTTAAAAGGCTTTTAGTGGCTATAGTGGTTACAGGTCAGTTTGTCTCTTTAAGAGACCTTAAAAACGCTCTCCGAAAGGCTGATGCAGCAATGATTAAAAGATGAAGACTAGAAAAGTTTTGCTCTGACAGATAATGGAGTTGTAAAGCTTTATGATCTGACACTGAGTACGAAAATAGTGAAATTATCGTGACTATGATATAAACATATAAAGATTTTAAAAATCATTTCTGTATTCAGTGTCTGCTGTAATCCTCCAGTCAGATAGGTCAAAGGAGTAAGGTGATATTTTGCAAGGCGCTTATTAGAGGTAGAAAGTGATAGTAAATTGATATAACTACTAAACAGATCCCCAAATCTTCTTTATGAGATACGTTGCCTATGTGATGTCATACATCAACAGCAAAGGGAGCCTCATGAAGGACCGTAATTATTTTCCAGGTGTCTACTTCAGTGCAATACATATCAGGAAGTCGCGTAAAGGCTTAGAGAGAATTCTGGTCCTAAATGTTAACCACTAGGCACAGTTTTTCACACATGCAAGTTATAAAAGTGCTGCTTTCCTTATTGTTCCTACTGTCAATGTCCTTATTGTTTCGAATAAATAACAGATGCTCGAATTAAAAGATGCCCATGTGATCTGAAATGTCCTCGTATTGCAATGAGGCTGCGGTTGCTTTTAACGGGTTCAGTGCTGCCCATCGGGGATCTGGGACACACTCTCTGAGGTAGCCGTGAATATGTGAGACAAACTATGAAAAGAAATTTAAAAAAAAAACAACAACAACAATACATTATCTGTAGCACCACTGTTGATAAATGGGGGAAGGAAAAGTCAACCCTCCAGCACCATTTTAGTTCTCAGCTCAGTCTGCCTCTTCAAATCGTGACTTTGTAGGAAGACACACAATGCACTTGGAAGAGAGGGCCTAAGTAGTCAGTCACTTAAAGAAAAGTCACTTTCTAGTCTCAGACCCATTCCTTTTCTCCTGGTTTGGCTCTGCAGTCAACTCTTCCATTCGTTCTGTTAACATCGCCCTCTAATGGCATTTGCCCCAACTACAGGACCTTCATGCAGACCTGGCAGCGACTGATGCGGCTGCGATACTCCTCCCCTTTCAGCGTCGCGGACTCGGGACTTTGCACAAACTGCCTGTCCTGGTCCACCGTGGTGAGCCAGAAACTGTGCTTGTTGTTGAAGAAGAAGCAGGTGCCACGCGCCCCGTTGCATTCTATGAAGGGAGTGGCACGGAAATCTTCCAAGCAGGAGCCGGGAGACACCAAGGACTGGCCCCCTCCCTCCGCCCCGGCTGCCGTGTGCTGGATGAAGGGAAGATGCACATTAACATGTAGTTAGATGAATGTCAAACAACCTGGAGTGGCACATTACTGACCCTATGTGTGGACTGTTGGGACAAGAAATGCAATAGCCTGGGTCTCCTCTGCTCTTTGAGGAGGACTGGTGCTTCTAGCACAACATTTGTGGAAGGATTTAAAGGTACGAAAAGTGGGATAAAGGAGCAGAAAAAGTAATAATGAAGACAAGAATAACTATATATACTGTATATAATATCTCACCATAAGGAAAGAGTATCCGATCCACAGGCTTCTCCAGCCAACCGGACAGGGCGGGATGGTTATGTCTTGGCTGTGGACAGCCACCGCCTGCGACGGAGCTTCACATACGGAACAGCGGCTGATGTACGGAGCGATCTGCTGCTCGGCCACTGGCATCATGGGAATGGGAGCGGTGGTGGAGAGCCAGTAGGATTTGTCGTTGCGGCTGGCGTAGTAACAGAGCTCGCTGGGCGTGCAGTACAGGAAGGGGATGGTGTTGAAACGAGGCAGGCACGAACCAGGTAACCCTAAAGGAAGCAGACGTGATGTGGGGGCGGTTAACAAAACATTTTGCAACATTAATACTTTCTTGTATGCACTTGATGATGCTGCATTTATCTCCAAGCACGTACCCAGGTCCTGGTTATGGGCCTTCTCCTGCCCCTCGACGTACAGCAAGCTGTAGCCTTCCCACAACTTCGCCATGCCTTGAGGGCACATGGGCACTTGAGCAGACTGGCTGTGTTTCACCAGAGTGTAACCAATGCTGATGCTGCGTGCTGGTAGGCCTGGAGGACCTGCCGGCCCTGATTTACCCGGTGAACCTGAATAAGAGAGAGAGTGGACAGATAGAAAGGGAGGAAAGAAGATGAAGAGCGGTGAGGTGGCGCTTGCCCTGGATTGGTCCCCACCTTGTGGGATAGTTCCGCAATAGGCTGGCCCCCGTGAGCCCATTTGGGATTAAATACCAGATATGGAATTAGGACACTTCCCAGAAATAAATAAATAAATAAATAGGGTTTAAAAAAGCATAGACTGTGGCTTGAAAACCAAATGGATTAAACAAAACGAGGACTTAGAGAATCGTTAACCCCTAAAAAAACCCCTCTTTTCTTAGACTATAATTTGATATGTTATCCCCTCCATCACACTAATCTCACCTGGACTCCCTGTCTGTCCTGGAAATCCTGGTTGACCGATGTCTCCGCTGGGTCCCTGAGGTCCAACTGGTCCTAATAGTCCAGGGTTCCCCATTGACCCACGCTTTCCGTTGGGACCTACATGTCAATCAGACATATTTGGAAATTATAAGTAAGGCTAGGCCTAGGCAACTGGTGGAAAACGAATTAAAACCAACATTCATTCATTATCTGAACCACGTAATCGCAACTTTCCCCAGTGGGTTTCACAAAGAAACATAATCGAAGTCAAATATTCATTTAATTGTGATATTAATTTGAGGTCATTTCGCTCATCCCTAAGTGAGACAACGTTAATGATTATTTTTCATTGATAGAATTCTTAGATATCATATAGACTGTCTTGACTGGAAACCCACCTGAACGTCCTGGAATGCCGGGTTGTCCTGAGGTTCCTGTGACACCAGAAGGGCCATCGGCTCCTTGATAACCACGATCACCCTTCGGAATGAAAATGTTCTTAGGTGGGACCAGGATTCCTGGAATCCCTTTTCTCCCAGCTACACCTGAGGCCAAAACAGAGTAAACACTTCAAGACGAAGGACAGAAACAATAGTAGATTAAAGATTAGAAAATAAAAGTCTTTCATAAACATTCATAAACAAGAAATATTTTCAAAACCATGATAAAGCATGACAAAACTATCACGTTATTCCTGACCCCGTTTTCCTTTCTGTCCTTCTAATCCATAAACTCCTGGGTCTCCAGGGAAGCCTGGAGGACCTGTTAGCCCACTTGCTCCAGGGTCACCTCTCAGTCCTGCGAGAGACAGGAGGGAGAAATAAGAGAGAGAGAGAGAGATGTTTTGTATTACTAGGATCACTAAAAAGAACAATATAAATCATTTTTTTTGTTTTACACAGATGAACGGACGATACTTATAAGTGCAAATACCTTTGAGTCCAAAGCTGCCTGGTGCTCCAAGTCCTCCTCTAAATCCTATGTCACCACGTTCTCCAGGTGTTCCAGGTCTTCCAGGAAACCCAGCATCCCCTCTGTCACCCTGTACTGTTCCAGGACCTGCAGGCCCAGGAGGTCCAGGGCGGCCTGAAAACCCTGTTAAAGAGAAAGAGAAAAATGAATTGTTGGGGAAGTATTTGATGTTAGATAATCAGAGAAATGAACAGAAAACAAAAAATAGCCACAGCGATGTGGCTAACCTCCATCCATCAATTATCCAAACCGCTCAATCCCTATTAGGGTAGCAGTGGGGACCGGAGCCTATCCCTATCCCCGGAACCATGGGGACCAACCCCGGGACCAATCCCGGGCAGGCGCCAACACATAACAAGGCACACACACTCACACTCTCACTCACACCTTACAGGGCCAATTCAGAGTCACCAATTAACCTATATTGCATGCTTTGACTGTGGGAGGAAACCGGAGCACCCAGAGTAAACGCACGCAAACACGGGGAAAGCATGCAAACTCCACACAGAAAGGTCCTACGGCCGACGCAAGGATCAAACCCAGGATCTTCTTGGTGTGAGGCAGCAGCGCTAACCACTGCGCCACCGCGCCGCCCAAAAACCGACATTCAGATCCTCTAATCGATGCCATCTTGCCCATGTCTTAAATGTCTTAACTTTCTTAGGAACACACGCAAGAAAAAAGAGGCTCCGATCTGTATTTTCCTTTTCTTGGAGTTCTACTTGCTGTAAATCGCTGTCTTGAAAACTACATCATGTACCTTGTCCACCATCCAGTCCTGGAAGACCTGGATCTCCACCGGGACCAGGGATATCTGAGGAACTTGGTGGTCCACGAGGGCCAGGACGACCCGGAAAACCTGGCAGACCAGTGGAACCTAATAAAAAAGACACAACAAACAATTGTTTAGTTGTTTACATAAAATAATGTTTACCTTCGACCAGTAGTTCCCAAAGTGGAAGCGCACAGTTATTGCAGAAAGCAAGGCAAATAAATAACTTTGAAAATGAACTCACAGCTACAACCCGGAATTGTTAAACAAATGCTAAAGTTCTCGTTTTATTTTCTCACAGGGAGCTGGTTAAGTTTCAAAGCCATTTTTTTAGGGAAGAGAGGCAATTTTGAGAAAATATGTTGACAGTAGGACTGGGAATTTGAATGCATTAATGCATGAGATTAATCTAGAAGCTAACACCATTACAATCCAATTACACGGGGCTTACGCTTGCCTGGAACACCATTACAAACCAAATCTGAGTGACTAAAAGGAGCAAAAAAGTTTGGGAACCACTTCTACATCGATCAATATGGATAACATACATTCTCAGGATGATTTTTATTCTACTATCCCAATCATTTCTGCGATCAACAGATAGGAAGCGTACTCTTAATTAAAAAAGATTTGAAGAAGCTCTCATCATATGACTCACCAACGTCTCCTCTGCTCCCCTTTATTCCAGGACTTCCTGGCGTTCCAGTTCGGGAGGAGCCTCTTTCTCCCTTCAGGCCGTCTATACCAGGGACTCCAGGCCTGCCGCGTTCCGACACCCCTGCAGACAGACGCATTTACGTTTACATTTACAGCATTTGGTAGACCCAGGAGTAGTTAGTTCTCCTTGAAGAGAGGGGTCTTCAGTTGGAAGACAGCAAGGGACTCAGCAGTACTGATAGCAACACGCTCCTTTGGGACCCAGCCTCCTCTACAAGGCCCCCTAGTGGAGGGGAGGGGAGGGGATGCCAATGTCCATGCCTGCTACATCACACATCTCAAAAGTAAGAACAATAAAGACCTAGATCAGTGGTCCCCAAATGGCGGCCTGCGGGCCAGATCCAGCCCGAGCAAGCGGTATATCTAGCGCCTTACATCAGCAACAAACGTAAACAGACATGTGCGATCCCCATAGCCACCTGTGATTAGCGATCTCTACGTCAGTGGGTTGACATCTCCACTAGTCATTAAGAGTGAGTGAAATCTTAACCATAACAGTCGCAACTTACCAGACATTACTCCGTATGTGAAATCATTTCCGTGCCCAAAAACTGTAGTAATTGCTTAAACATGCATTAATTACGTTATTTGCGATATAAACCCGCGTTAGCGCTTGCGACTCTCATACGGAACGCCATTAGGCGCAAAAACGTAGTGTTAGGCGAACTAGATGACCACTACACTACAGAAACCACAATTTTGACGATAACTTGTTCATCGTGTCTGAAACGTTTGTCACAAAAATAGGAAAGCAAACACAAAGGCTGTTAAGTGTTTAAAAAAACATTTTCATTAAGCAAGAATGTTTGTATTTGTCAACAGCAATACTCACCAAGTACTCCTTGTTGACCTTTCGGGCCTGGAAGTCCATTGAGTCCATCTAATCCAGAAGAGCCGGGTAAACCTACAGAAAATATGTTAGTAAATTATGGGGTGAAATATTAGAAAATTAGAGGTAAAAGGTATGGTTAATAGGGTACAAATGACCACATAATGTTTAGAGATTTTTATTAAGCTCCACCTTCACCACAAATCTAAAAGTTTATATTGATTTTTTTCATTGTTTATTCCACAAGGCGAGTTTGTGTGAAACGTCATCATGTCAAACAACTCTTGTGTGGACAAAAATGAGTCCAAAATGAGGTGTAGGCCAAAATGAGTCAATTAATCAGAAAAAGGGTTAAAGAAAGATAAATATAGAAAGACGCATTATTTGTTATCATATAATTTTATTCTATGTCCAGATGGATTCCAAATGCATAAAAAAGTGTTTCCGCTATAGAATGTATTGTATGTACTAAGCTATAGAATATTCCTTGCATATTTTTTGAACTACTTAAATCTGATGCTGATTATGACGTAAGTTCTAGCTGTACATTGACATGACGCCCCCAAAACTTGACTGACCTTTCTCTCCGAAGCGCCCTCGAAATCCGCTGCGTCCTGGTTCACCATCTCGTCCCTTCAGTCCTGAGTAACCGGGGAGCCCCTGACTGCCTGGAAGCCCGGGTAAACCTGGAAGAGCGTACGTAGAGATACTTAATAGAAGACAAGTTTTTAAAAAGACTAATAGAGGAGAGTTAAAGAGGCAGTTCGTTGCTCACCACTGGGTCCTGGCCTTCCTGGCTCTCCTGCTACACCTTTCACTCCAGGGAATCCAGAGGCTCCAGGGGAACCGAAAGAACCTGGCTCACCGGGGAAACCTGGGCCACCTGTGTGTGTGTGTGTGTGGAGAGAGCAAGAGAAGCAGAAGGAGAAATAGAACAGTTATCAGTGAGCAGATAAGCATCATGCGCTGAGACATTTACACAGAAAAGACAAAAAAAATGACTCACCAGGAAATCCAGCATCTCCTACCAGTCCTTTTGGTCCAGGAGACCCAAAAAATGCAGAAGAGTCTCCTCTCTCACCTGTAAACACCATAAACATAAATGAGAATAAACATTTAATGCTCAAAAGATAAGGTAAAGACAAGTTCTTAAAGGTCCCACATTATACACTTTTTCAACAAGTTAAAAGCGGTCGTTGAGCTCCACTAAACCTGTCTCTGAAGAAGTTTTGCTGTGAACACCAGCCCTGCAGTCAACGTCAGTCAGAACTCACCTTTGGGACCAGGTACTCCTGGACTACCGGGCAAGCCTGGCACACCAGTCGCTCCATCGTCACCCTACTCAGGACAGCAGAACACTGTGAGTGAATTGTGTTATACTGCACAGATATGAAAGCTTCAAAATGCTGAGACTTGAACCTGTGACCATTTAGGCTGTAGGTTAACGTCTTCACACTAGACTACCAACACTCTGTCACTGTTAATGCTGTGTTATTAAATATTCTGATCACATGGATTAATTGAACTTACCCTAGGTCCAGGCATGCCAGCGAAACCCAGCACACCCGGTGTTCCTTTAGGCCCTGGGCTGCCTCCGGCACCTGGACGACCGGGGTATCCTGGATCACCGCGTAGGCCCTTGGCTCGATCGGGGAGTCCTGGCTGACCAGGAAAGCCTGAACTACCAGGCAAACCTGGGGATCCCTTATCACCTAGAGAGCGAAATTAAATGACAGTAATTATTACATTCTAGGCAATATCTAAAAAATCGTGTGGAAATGTGAAGACTATAATGATCTGGCGATTGTTACTGCAGAACCAAATGAATCTGACTTTTCTACTAATTTCTTAAAGCAACATTTCCTAGTGTGTGCCTTAACATTAAGACTTTCATCAAAATCTCATGCCAATGTCCGAGGTCACGCTTGAGTTGCTGTACCTCTCGGTCCTGGGAAGCCTGGTAGGCCGGGAGTTCCAGGACTTCCCCGTTCTCCTTTCTCTAGGATACCAGATGGAACAGGTGGAGCTGAAGGCCCGCGTGGACCCGGTTCTCCGCGATCACCTGGAACCCAAACATAGTTGAAATACATTTGCGCAACCATGTTGAGATACAGGATAAAATACACCTGTCACATCTATTCCGCCTCGGCCCCGACCACTCCGATTCCAGAACGCCGGAATTCTAACACGAGTTTCGGTTTCACCTTTCTCACTCATAAGGTTGCGATTTCGGGCTAATGACTGTCACATGTGTCTTGCCTGAGTTAAGATTACGTCATGGCAGCACGTCACCCTCGATGCTGATTCGCTCACTCGTTTCTAGGTGATCCTTCACCTAGAAGGGTTTTTGATTATTTAAGTCGACTCGACCCGGAGATTGGCGTCTGACCACCCTCACCTTAACCCTCGTGCTTTGTGTACGTGTTACAGTTCTGAGAGAGAAAGAGCAAGGTTCAGCAGCCGGCCAGACTCATGTCTTTGTTGCTGTGAGACGCCACGGAGGAAACGCTAACCAGGAAGTTCCGTCAACTTCCTGGAGAGTCGTTTCGCTCTCTAGTGGCGATTCTTCTACAAACTGCAGAGAGACAGAGCTGACCAGCGCGAGCCCGTGTCCGAGTTGTTTGTGTGTTTTACGTTAGTGTCTAAAGCATTAAAGACTGTAAGCATGAACTACGAATCCCGCATCTGCGTCCTATGTTTTAAGGCTTACGAACCCGAACGTGACAGTACCTTTGAATCCACGATCTCCAGTGCGCCCAGGAGAACCATCGCTTCCTGGGAATCCGGATTGACCTTTACTTCCTGGTTCACCAGCGCCTCCAGGAAGTCCAGGTGATCCAGGGAATCCCACCAAGCCAGGGAAACCCTTCTCACCTAAGAAAAGTGCATATACTGTATATTAATACAGCGACTCGCCAAAATTGGGGAAATGCTTTAGATATGTATTCAAAAAACACTGTCTAAATTCCAATGCTTAATCTGGACGGTGAGGTGAAAGATCTTCAGCATTCCAACACTTCTTTTACACCTGATCTCCAACTTTACCTTTAACTCCCGGTTTTCCTTGTGGTCCAGGATATGCAGGCCCAGGATCTCCAGGACGCCCCCTTGGTCCTTGTGGTCCAGGAATTCCGGGCCGACCGGGAGAGCCCTTCCTCCCAGCAGAAGGCCGACCCGGATCTCCTCTTTCACCCTTCAGCCCTGGGAAGCCTTAAAGATCACCAGCATAAGGGTCAAATAATGCAGCATGTGATGGTGTTACAAAGCTCTCGTTTAAACAAGCTCTCTTTGTTTATATGTATATATATATATATGTACACATGTATATATATACACACAAAGGTATTGGATCATGCTGCGTATAAGTGCACTATACAAAACCAGAGGCTCTAAGATTAGGAACAGGATTGGCTTAAGTGTACTCAAAACAGCAAACTTACCGTCACTTACCCATACAGACGACTCCCAGGAACTCCCGGTATGACATTTGGTATTTATTAAAATTAATTTAAAAAACGTAAACATGCATAAATTACATTCTTCACGATGTAAACACGCCGTGGATGGTTTCTCGTGACGCGAAGCGCGCGCTCGCAAAATGACTCCAGTTCGGTCAAATCTTGAAAACTTGACATTTCCTTGACATTATTCCAGACGCATGTCCATGACTTTATTGTGACATGGCTCCGCGGCGCGGCACAGGGAATTGTGGGAAATGTAGTTCTCTCCCAAAAAGAGAGGATATACCACGATATGTATCGTGTATCGCGATATAGCTTAAAAAAAACGCAATATTATTTTTGGGACATATCACCCAGGCCTAGCTATAGGTGACATTTCGGGCACTGCTGCACACAACTTTTTCGGTATCGCCGTATTGTTATAGAGCATTAAAAAAATGCTGTATCCGAATGATCACGCTGCAGACGTTTGAGCTCTTGAACATGTGCATGAGTTTGTTAATGGCACACAAGCAGATTATGGTTTCTTGTCTAGGGCCATTAAGAAATCTGGTTAAATTAGTACTGCTTAGGAGCATTAGTACACATTTTCGCACTCACAGCTGTTCATATTTTTAAGCAAGATCTACACATGGCATACTGCAGATGGATGAATAGGTGTGTGTGTGTGTCAGGATTTAGGATTCTTAGAGGATGAGATCATGCTTAAATTTGTGCAAAAAAGGACATCCAGGCCGAACTGGAACCAATATCAAATTTTATCTGATAATAATTCATTGTTAATTATTATGTCCATGATTTACTGGTGGCAAACTCTAATAAAATAATACAGTATAATATGATGTATAGATTAAGCATGTTCCCCTTCACTCAATGCTGGGGTTAGAGGGACCAGCTGCTATTCTCAGGGGTACACTGAGGGATTATGGGAACAGAGAGGGGATGAGCTGTTAAGAGAAGCTTTAAAAGTCTACAGGGAAGTAGTGGAGGGGTGGACAACATTTCTCACCTTGACAGCCTAGAGAAGTGACCCAGCACCAAGAAGAGAGGAACAAGACACCACAAATGGAGATATGAAGTGATGTGAAGATGGAGATGATGGGGGAGAGAGAGGGATGGATGGATGGACGGAGAAAGAGAGAGATGGGGAGGTGGAGGTTGGTACAGAAAGAAAGCAATGAAATGACATGTATCTGTGAGAAAGGTCAGTGAACGGAGTCCAGTGAAGAAGTGCAGTCAAGAGACAATGATTATTTAAAACCATTCCATTAATAAACCTTAATTCTTACATTTATTCTATGATATACTATATATTATTCAGTCTGTTCCAAAATTGAGGAAAGGAGTAGCACCAAGAACTACGTTTTCCGCACTCAGGAATCGATAAGAGAATTGAAAAGGAATTGGATTGATCGACAATGGCATTGATACTGATCAAATCTTTCAAATCAATTCCCACCCCTAGTGTTCACAGAAAAAAGTTTTCATCGACTTTCTAACCTGGAGCTCCTGCGAATCCAGGTTTGCCTGGTGGCCCTTGGAGTCCTGGTCCCCCAGGAGGGGTCTCGCCCCGGGGACCTGGTGGCCCAAGAGCTCCGGGGAAACCGTCAACACCTCGCTCACCCTTCAACCCAGGGTTACCACTGCGCCCGTCAAAACCTGTAGGTTCAAGAAATTTGCTTAGAAGCGAACTTTCTTGTCTTAGGAGGAAACGTTCTTCAAAGTAATGTTGTTTCATTAAACTGATGTTTAATGAACTGCTTTTCCTCATTGCATCCATTGCAAATGCTCTAACTGTGTAAAGTGAGTGTAGTAATGAGGTTATGACGTCAGTTTTTACCTGGTCCACCTGGTAATCCAGGACTGCCTGGTTGACCTTTATCTCCAAGTTCTCCTGACAATCCTGGAAGTCCTCGAGTTCCTGGAGCGGCTCCTAACGCCTCACCAACCTCCCCTTTCAGCCCTGGAAAGCCAGGACGACCAGGTTTTCCTGGAGCCCCGGTGAGGCCAAAACCTGAGACGCCTGGTGAGCCTGGATCTCCTCTAGGGCCAGTGAAACCTGTGAACCACAATGTGCGGAACTAAACTGACAGTGTATTTATTATAATATGTATGATGATGTTTTAGCAAAAGAGACTGTTAAATTATCTGCATAAATTAACTCAAAATTAATTTCAAAAACAAATCAGCTGGCTTGAACATACCAGGTGGTCCGGGTAGGCCGGTAAAACCTGGGTCTCCTCTCTCACCCTTCCTCCCATCAGAACCTGGGCGTCCGTTTAATCCTGGGGGGCCAGGCTGGCCCTTTGAGCCTAACACAAATAAGCAACACGTTTGTTCGTTTTAAGAGAGACAGACAGACAGACAGACAGACAGACAGATAGACAGGCAGAGAGACAGACAGATAGACAGATAGATAGATAGATAGATAGATAGATAGATAGATAGATAGATAGATAGACAAACAGACAAACAGACAGACAGACAGGCAGAGAGACAGACAGATCGACAAACAGATAGAGAGACAAACAGACAGAAAGACAGATAGACAGACAGACAGATAGACACATAGATAGATAGATAGATAGATAGATAGATAGATAGATAGATAGACAGATAGACAGACAGACAGACACATAGATATATAGATAGACAGACAGACAGATAGATAGACAGACAGACAGATAGACACATACATAGATAGATAGACACATAGACACATAGACACATAGATAGATAGATAGATAGATAGATAGATAGATAGATAGATAGATAGATAGATAGATAGACAGACAGACAGACAGACAGACAGATAGACAGATATATAGATAGACAGACAGACAGATAGATAGACAGACAGATAGACATACATAGATAGATAGACACATAGACACATAGATAGATAGACAGACAGACAGATAGATATAGATAGACAGATAAATAAACAGATAGACAGACAGACAGACAGATAGATAGATAGACACATAGATAGACACATAGACAGACAGACAGACAGATAGATAGATAGATAGATAGATAGATAGATAGATAGATAGATAGATAGATAGATAGATAGATAGATAGATAGATAGATAGAATGATGGATAGATAGATAAATCGATAGATAGAATGATAGATAGAATGATGGATAGATAGATGGATATGGATGGATAGACAGGCTAGATCAACAGATCAATAGATAGAATGATAGATATATTGGTGACAGGATAGACAGACAGACAGACACAGACAGACAGGATAGATAGATAGATATACAGGAGTCATTGGCGAATCTGGTTGTGCTACCAAGACTCCAGATCGCCCAGGGAACCCTGACTTCCAGTTTCTCCTGGAATTATGCATGGCAGCTGTCCCAGGAGAAGCATGATCAGCCATATACACACTCAGAGCAGGACATTCGCACCAAACTCCTAAACCTCCCACATGCCATCACCGGGCCACTTTACTCACACTTGAACTTATAACAGTCTCCCCAGTGGTAAAGGAACATCAGAATTTGACACAGTTTTTAAGATATTTATATTTAATGACATTTAGAATTCTAGAAAAGCATATGTTCACAGCAGTCTTAAAAACACAGCTTTAACCATTAAATAAAAAATTAATTTGTTCCTAAATGAATCAAATTAACTAGTTACTAATAACAAAAATGATTTTTAATGATAATGACGCGTTTTCACTGTGTAAATACACCATAAAGCGATACAAAAACACTCTCAACACAATTAAGAGCCTGTTTACGCAGTATGTGTATTTTATAAACATTTTCATACGCCATTTTTATATACTTTATAAAAAATATCTGCATACGGAAAAACTGTTTACGCAGGATGGTATAATTTAATTCCTTTTCCTCTCAAAAGTACAGATTAGAGAATTGTTGCGTACATGTTAATTTACCTCAGAACAAAATAAAAAATAACACATTTTAATGATCCATAGGTATTCAGACATACACAGCCATTGTGGTTTGCACGAAATGAAATAGTAATAATCAGCAGTTTCTTCCCTCATTCTGCAGGTTAAGGCTGTTGATCACATGCTGCTGGCTTTGTTAGCTGATAGGTCAATAAGCTGATTTTGATGGTTGCAGGTTACACCAGAGAATGCAACAAGCACACATACAAGTTCCATCAACAGCACTTCAGAGTTGACTGCTCACACATTACCCACACAGAATAAAATACTTACACTATAGTGCAATGTATGATGTTGAAGTAAAGAGTATTTAATAAAAATATGTCTATCTCATTATTTATATTTCTAACTTATATAAAAATACCTAATGTGAATGTAGTAATGTATTTTCTTAATATACTGTATTACATATCTACATTATTTTTGCATGTATGTAATATGGGCAATTCTACTTTTAATTTAATAATTTTTTATTTATTAGTTTATGAATTATGTTGTAAAAATTAGACAGATATATTTGGTAATTACAATCTTTAGTAGATGCACAAAGTGGAACTAAGCACAATTATAAAGTCTTTAAAATAAGTTGAAAAGAAACATAAAAAACATGTATTTCAAGATATATATTATATATATATAACTTTAATAAAATAGATGTATATACACACACACACACATATATGTATATACATCTATTTTGTATATTTTTTATATATTTGTTTATTTAGAATATACTGAGGTAAAATGTGTTCAATATATTAATCGACATATTTATGATGCATTTGGATTAATATATTTTATCTGATAAAAATCCACTGTCTATAATATATTTTATAATGTATATTTTTGTATGGGTAAGCATGTCTGAAAGACTCCAGGGAGATGCCAACGTGACGCCAGGCTTTATGCTTCCTGATTCAGGCAGAACCCTGTAAACTTTCTACTGGCTACAGCTCTGTGCTTCTCACCTCCCTCTCCGAAAGAGGCGTCATTACCCCCTGCCCGCCCACAGCTGTCACCTAGTCAGACAACATGCAAAGGTAAGAGAGATTGCAAGAGAAGCGGTCAGTCAATGAGTCTAGTGATCAAATCATTCAGGCAGCATCATCACATCATTCAATGCGTAAGCACAAAGATTTCATCAGCAGAGAATTACACCGGCTCATTCACGTCATTTAAGGCATTTTGTTTTACGTGAAAGCATAGAAAAGGAAGGAATGAGAAGAATTTATATCTGTGTGGTTAAGACATTCCACTGCAAAGAAACTCAGAGTGTGAGTAAGAATTTAGTTCATTTGCTTATTATTATCAACGTATTACAGATTGTTTGTCACCAATTTTACCCAAAATTACTAATTAATTACTCGGCAAATGGATCAGCCATGAAGTAGAATTAAAAAAATTGTAAGCACAGGCAAAAACGGAAAAGGGAAAACTTAAAGGCACCCCCTCCACTTTTGGTGATGAAGAAAAGAGGAATTAACAAACAAAAACTGGGAAAAAGATTTTAAAACAGCAACAAATGCAGCTTTCTTCGCTCTTTCTGGAACACGGTTATTTTTGTTATTCAGCCTAGAGTAAATGCAGTAAAATCACAGCTATTTCCTAGTTTTTCTAAGTGTTTTACAGCCTTTATCATATTTAAACAGCTCATTTAAAAAATGATATCATACACTTTTGATTAATTGTTATCATTAATTAACACAAAATATTAGGGATGCAAAGGTTCGGTACACCCACATGAACAGAACTTACCTGGCGGTCCTGGCAGTCCGGGCAGTCCCTGTAACCCGGGAAAGCCTATGTCCCCTGGCAAACCTTGAACGCCAATACTGCCCGGATAGCCAAGGCCAGGTTCACCAGGCAAACCGGGCCGACCCTTCACTCCGGGAAATCCAGGAAGGCCTCTGTCACCACTCACCCCGAAACCAGCATCACCCTAAAGAGAAGCAGAGCAGGAGAAGGCGAAAAAGAGGAAAAGTAAATGATATGAACTACGCATACAGCACCGGCTCCATATGGAAAACGGTCTACAGTAGTTATAAGCAAGGGTCTTGTTCACGAGTGCGGGTAGACGAGAGCGAGAGCTGGACCAGGTAGATTGGTAGATTGGGGCGGCGTCGGGAGTCTTGCGGGCGCTTAACTGGTCCATCTTTGTTCCCACCCTCACCTATAGTCATGAGCAGTGGGTAGTGACTGAAAGAACGAGATACCAGCGGACACCAGCGGCCGACAGTACAGTCACATGACAACATACACGGTGAGAGGTTTTTAAGGGGACCGTACATAAACACACTATGGGAGTAGTATTAACATTTAATTAGGGGGCCATGCAGTGGTACCCCACCCACTACTCAGGTAAAAAAAAATAGCACCAAAATAAGCTATTTTGCGTTTTTCCAAAAAAAAATTGCATTTTGCCTAATAAATGTTGAACCTTAGCTCCGATTCTCAAAGATCTTATATCATCTTATTCCTTGGTTTAAGACAAATTTTTAGACCCTCGCATCTATTTCTGCCATATTTGATTTTTCGCTAATTTGCATAAAATGAAAACCCATCTTTTTCGAACACGTCCCTGGATTTTTGTCCAATCTGCATGCAACTCGTATCATTTGAATCCCAAGACATTCTTCTTGAATTATTATCGAGCACATTTTTAATTTAGGTCTTCATTTTTCTGTAATATGCAAATAAATGTGGTCGGCTTGGCATAGGACTGCAACACCACACACCGAGTTTCACAGAAATCCGGCTCTGGGTGGGCTACAGCTTTGAAATTTGGCAGGTAGGTCCGGGACCCCACCCTCTACTCAGGCAAAAAAAATTGTGCCACTCTGCGATTTGGTGGCGGTATAATAAGCTATTTTGCATTTTGCCTAACTACAGCTTTGAAATTTGGCTGTTAGGTCACAAACCCCACCCACCACTCAGGCAAAAAAAATTGCACCACTCTGCCAGTTGGTGGCGCTAATAAGCCATTTTGCGTTTTGCAGTTATATTTTCTATTTAAACTTTATTTTTGTTATGCTGACAATTAGCCCTTCTACTCACCGGTGGCCCTGGTAGACCCGGTTGACCATTGATGCCATTTCTTCCAGGTCTGCCACTTTCACCAAGAGGACCTGGAGGTCCAGGCTGACCCATGTCACCCTTCCGTCCTAGACCGCCAAAGAATGTCTGCCCCTTCTCACCCTTACGGCCAGGAAAGCCAGGAATCCCAGGAATACCCTGAAATCAGATCAAGAAGAAGTGTCTCAACAGGAAGACGAAGTCTATGGCCTGTTCGTCCACTCTTGTGGTGTGCCTAAGGATACTCTACTTTACTGTACTGACCTCGGTTACATGAAACCAGAAAAACATTTTTAAATAGCACCTACACGTAGACCCTGTGGTCCTGTTAGTCCTTGGTTTCCCTGGTCACCGATTTCTCCTTTTGCACCATCGCGTCCAGGGAAACCAGCAGATCCTTTTACGCCTCTAGAGCCCGGACCACCAGCGCTAACTCCGCCCAGGCAATCACAGTCTCCACTTCCTCCTACAAAATATGACAGTGGTATGTTTGATTAGTTAGTTAGTTAGTTAGTTAGTTTAGCAGACGTCCCTCAAATATAACGTGACCTCTTCATTGGAATAACTGGAGAACTGTTAAGTAAAAAGATCCACACCTTTATTCCCTTTGTAGCCTCTGATTCCTGGTATTCCCATCATGCCTTTTGGACCTTGTGAACCAGGTACACTTCCAGGAAAACCTTCAAAGGGTTCTGAAGGGTTCCACGATAAATAAATAATCCAGTTACATAGAAAAGCACAAAAATTTACTCATTTTTATGACACGTTAGCAATAAAAAACTGACGAACAATGCATCCTTCATGGTAAATGAGTCTGTTTTAGTGAAAGAAAATAAAATATTTATTAAGATTTAGGCAAAAATCCTTGTAAAACAAACAAAAGAAATAGAAAGGAAGACAGCAAAAAAAACAACAATCCCGACATTACAATGAAAATACTGTTGCATCACTAGTATACTGTATGTCTCAACACGAAAAACAAGGTGAGTGGCTCACTGAGGACTGGTCGGGGTTCCCATCAAGCTGAGTCAGATGATTCAAAAATGGCTGTAAAAAGTCTCTTCATTAGGGAAGGGCCGTTCCACATTTTTTCCGATACACAGCTGCCAATACCGATGTAGATTCCAATACCATCTCTTTTTAGGGTGTTTTCACATATAGTCCTCTTTTAAGGAACCGAACTCAGTCCTCTAGAAGTGGTCCAAAAAGTGGACCAACAGAAAGGGAACTCGGTTCTTTTGATGTTCACACTGTGAGTTCATTTGAAAGGGGACTCGGTTATCTTTCTGGTCCATTTCAGCTCAGATGGGGCCTCAGTCCTTTTTCTGTTCATACTTAATTCTTATGGAGCTCTCAGACCTTTGCTGCTTTGCATTCTGCGTATTTTATTTATTTTTTTACTTAGAACAAATACTGTCGAAGCGAACCAGGAGCGCTTTGCATTCACATTGGGAGGTGGTCTCAGTCCGGTTCGCTTTAAGTCCGTGGCGCGGTTCGTTTAACTCGTGCCTTGTGAATGCAAAGCGCTCCTGGTTCGTTCGGTTCGTTTCAGAGGGGTCTGAGTTTGTTTGGTGTGTTCACATATACATAAAAAAAGCTGACTAATCGATCTGAGTTCGCTTTGAGGGCTGAAACGGACCAAGTGTGAAAACACACTTACTTTAAAATGACTATTATTTGGAATTTAGACTCGTTTCTGGGAGAGAACTTCATTTTTCACATGACGGCGTTCCACATTAGAATTGTTTGGCATGATGGTGTTCCACACAATAACGTGACAAACGCGGGCCCCGGAATGAATACGGAAAAAATATCAAGTAAATGTCTGTACTGTGAGTAGAACGCTGGTTGTTTATGTTATTTAGCAGATAAAAAATATGTTCATAAAAATATCCGCATATGTGTTGGTCCTTGTTACGGGACCAGCTGAAAACCCCTGCATTATAGCATACACCGCATGTCCAAAGTAGTTCCGGGACTAACAGCATGCATATACTGAGATACACATATTTTTACTGAATAATCATACAACGATTGCCACATGGGCCTTACCAGATATGCCCGGAGGTCCAGGAGGGCCTGGTAATCCAGGTAAACCAGGACTTCCAGGTAGACCATCGGGACTATAGCCTGGTAGACCTGGGTTGCCGTTCTCTCCCTTGGGGCCAGGAGACCCGGGAAACCCAGGAAGTCCTTGAGGACCTTAATGGGTAAAGAGATATTAAAGTGAGTTAACACTCCACGTGGGTTATAAAGGGGGGGGAACAGCTTCTCAAATGTGACTTCTGACACATCGGAGAAAAGTGAGACCAGTTTTAGGGGGACCATCTTTAACCATAACCTCTGCAGCAGGATATTATGGTGTATCTCTCGCACCTGGGAATATGGCTGGAAGTCCAGGAGGACCAGGCTCTCCAGGGGGCCCTAAGGGGCCCACATCTCCAGTTGGGCCTGGAAGGCCTTGAGACCCAGGGTCACCTCGAGGACCTGTATAGCGAGTGCCACAATATGAATATACTTTTAACGCATTGTTTGAAAAACATTAATTGAACATTATCCACCAAGTAGAGTATGTAGTGAGTCATTTCTGTGGATGCTCAGCGTCTTTAAAGCTTGAAGCAGTCGAGACTCGACTTCTTGCACAAATGTGACCCTCCACGGCAAAACCAGTCACTTGTCACAAATTTTCCAAATTGAGTTATTATGTTTTCATGAAAGGGCATAAATCAAGCTTCAAAACGATACCTATATGGAATGAATGGGACGACATATGACTGAGATATCAACATTCAAAGGAGTCGGGTTTCTCCTGTCACGCCAAGTGAGAAACGGAGAAATCTGCCGTCGAAGTTGACTATCGACGTAGCACTCACAGACGCTTGGTGCGGTCGCGGCTACGTTTGCATTTACGGTAGCCTACGCTGCATTCACAGCCACACGGATAGCCTACCTGCGTTAGGTTAACTGAACTCGGGAGACGAAGATGGATTCCGGAGAAATATCTTCACGCTAGTCAACCAGTGGATTTACCGTAAATATTGAAGTAGAGCGGTCAAAACAGAAACTTTTAACATTCTGCTGGAATTGAATTCCTCACCTCAAGAAAGTCACGTTTTTAGGATGGAAAGGGTAAGTTTTTCAGCCAAATTTATTCACAACAGTACAGTATAGACCTTCCACTGTTTCAAAACACTAAAAACAACAAATCCAAAAATTTACCCCACGCAACATAAACGCTCGTTTTTCTCGGAAACCTCCGTTGCGACAAGCGACTGGTTTTGCCGTGGAGGGTCACAAATGTGTGAAGTTACTTGACTGCTTGTTTTTGCCCTGGTTTATTTGTTTACTAAACGTAGCTTTAAAGCTACATGTTAAAGCATTTTGTAATTTAGTAGTTACAGCACGCTGTAGCTTTAACTCCAATAATCAAACACGGCACACTCATCCGCCCGCAAATATATTTTATGTTTAACCAGGTGTTTCCTCAAGTTCGACTCGTTGCTAGCTCCAGTTTTGCCTTTTGCGTAGTAAATGTTGCATGTCGCGCGTCTGCATCGATTTTAGTAAAGTGCAGTCACACAATCGAACGGCTTGTGGCCATTTTTTCAGATTTCCGCACGCATGCGCTTTCTTCCCCTGGCAACCGTTGTCATGGTAAACAAACCTAACACTACAGCTTAAATAGCAAATGGTAATTTAACTGCAGTGAATATCTAGTTCTATCCTGTTGCTCATGAAAACGCTGGGATAAGTGTTGAATAACTGAAACCTTTCACCCAGCTCCGTATGTCCCGCTCAGCTCATGTGCGGCGCTGCTGATAAGGAGTTGGTGAATGTACCGAAATTAGGCACCGCTTGATTTGACATGATTCGGTCGGTACCCTTAAAAGTACCGACCCAACCCTAGTGACGTTTGAGTTGCATATGGAGGCATATTGAATATCAACATTCCAAAAATATTGCGATTAGAATTTTGAGTCATATCGCCCAGCCCTAATTAGTGAGTTACATGCGGGGAATTCGCAGTTAACTTGCCTGGTAGTTCGTTCTCACCACCATAGCTGGGTAGCCCGGGTGGACCTGGGTCTCCCTGGTAACCCTACACAGGAAAGCATTTAGAACAAAACGACTTTAAAACAGGTTATGGTTTTTGATTTCAGAACGCTTGGTGACTAATATCTAAAACCATGGTACAGCCAAAACCATGCAAGGTGATGCTTGATCTTCATACTCACTTTAGGACCAGAAAAGCCTGGTTGTCCTGGAAAGCCGGGGAAGCCAGTAAATCCCTACAGTAAGGAGAAAAAAATAATCATTTTTCAGTAACAAAGTGGTAATGCTGGCATCACTGGGGTGATTATGTCCTGTACAAGTCTCAGGGAAGCCGGGCTGATGGAGTGACAGAGCGTACAGCAACACAGAGCACCACACAGACATTAAAAAGAACGCAAAACAGAGGATCATAGGCACAAAAGCCACTGAAACTAAGGTAAGAGAGACGATGCACAAAAGAGAGTAAACTTGACAGAAAGCGTACGAGGTGTATTCACACCAGGAGAGTCTGTTAGTTCACTTGCTTTGCTCCGGACCAAATAAAATGTTTACTTTTTGTCTCTGTCACACTGTATGCCTTGCAAATGAACCATAATTTGTAAACTAAACCACATGTGTGCTGAGGTCGTTCAGCCATTGGCCCAAAGTGAAAGTACACAATCGTGGAGGTTTCGCGTGCCGATCTTCTTGTCCTTATAGCGATATGGTTTATACAATAACATATGTTTGCAGAAATGTTTGAGCGTCAAGAGCGTTTGATGCAACGTCAGTTTTACAATATCATGCTAGTAATTTAGCAACGGAAAAGACGTGTGAAGACGTAATGTGAGCTGTGAGAGCCCAGCCCAGACCCAGGGAGGAGTCCGCCTCATCGGGCTCCAGTTCCAGATCTTCGCAACAAGCTCAACTCACCAGATCAACGTCACCAAAATATTAGCCTATCGTAGACAATTTACCTGTATTTAAAGACCTTCAGTTACAACGGTTCTTTGCGACGTATTGTTATGCCTAAAGCTACATACCAAGCGTTCCTTTTGTTAGCCTGTTTCCGTTTTGACCCTTGCTTGCTGTGTTTGGATTACCCCTCTGCTTCTGGCGATTCGGATTTGGTTGCCCCCGCGGACTGTGTTTTCTGGTTTTGAACTGTGCTTTAATAAACCCTCGGTTTGTCTTCAAACTGATCCTGTGCCTGCGACCTGGTTTTGTCGACTCTGCGTTTGGGTTCACCTGCCTGCCGTTACAAGAGCTCTCCTCGGAGCTCCACGTTAACCCACGGCTCCTTTCTAGTGCTGGCTATACACGTCTGCGTGTGTGTTGTGTAGTTATTTAAAACAATCATTTCCCGTAATGGGTGACGACGACAAAAATATACTGGGTGGGATCGAGGTCGGGCTGCTTTCACACCTTAAACCAACTGTACCAGAGTTGGTTTGGAACAGCGAGAACATCTCTTCAGTCTCGGTACGCTTGTTTGGTTCAGGTGCTTCTACTGACACCTGCCCAAAAACGTCCTAACCAAGGGAGGAAACCAACCTGGGTGCATATTAAGGGAACTAAACAAGGCAGGTGAGAATACACACTAAGTGACTTAACTCCGAGTTGAACCAAGCAACAGTGGAGCTTGAAAATAGAAACCTTCAGATGTAGCTTATGAAAGAATAATGCTAGGTGGAGGGGGTGCAAGAGAACAAAAAACCTTTAACACTTGAACAGAAGAGAGAAGAGGTTTGAGAGGGTTGTGGCATAACAGTGTCCTACCTTTTCACCATCATCTCCACGTGGTCCGTTAAAGCCTGGGGAGCCCTAGAAAAATTGAACAAGACATCAGAGAAATACTGATAAAACCATTAAAAAGTGTATGAAACGATCATTTTGAGAATTCAAGTGATGTTCACCTAAAACTGCTCAAAGAGAACTTATTTATATAAATGCTCTTTTGTTTAATCACCCTAAATGCCACAACAGTTTTGGGCGGCACAAATGTTGACACTAACCCTTGCGCCCGGCAGGCCGGGGATCCCCTTCTCACCCAACTCTCCCTTGAAATCAAACGGGCTCTGGAGGAAAATATAATAATCGTTAGCAATGGAAACCTTACTCATAATAGGAAGATTTTGGAATGAGTTGAGACTCACACAATAACACAAGACAGTATGAGTTGCGAGATACTTTTTGACCACGTTTCTGAACACTGTAACTGTCCAGACCATCAATACTAATGTTAAATAGGAATGTATGGAATAACAAAGTTTTATTGGTCACTTACTAGAGGTCCGGGTCTTCCAGGAAGCCCTGTTTCACCGACTGAACCAATATCCCCCTGAAATCAGATAAAATAGAGAGAAAGGTACAAAAAATCACTGTCTGTATATGTATGTGTATATTATAAACTGGCAATGGACTGCAAAATATCATGTAAATAGTAAACAATGCAGAAAGAATGTCGTATATATTATGAATCCTGAAATGTCAGTACAGGAAAATACATGCAACATATTATCCATACCATCCACTTATCTGTATATTACACTCAGTATATATTCTGTAAATACACTTTGTACTGGTGAATCCAGAACCTTCCCGCTGTGAGGTGGCAGCGCTAATGACTGCACCGCCATTTTTTGCTAATATATTTAGGATATTTTTAAATAAGAAAAAGATTTATAGAATATGTGCTGAAATATGAAAATCATTAACATTTATAGCCATGATCAGCTGTTAATAAATGTATTCCATCAGGATAAGGACAAACCCAGGCTTTATTTATACAAAAACTGGAGGTCGACCGATATTGTTTTTTCAAGGCCGATATTAATAGTTGACGGGGCCGATAACCGATATTTGGAACCGCAACAATAAAAATTAATTTTTGAAAATTTAGAATTTTACGAACACCAAACTCAGCTGAAACTCTCCATTCTGCTCTTCTCCTTCTCGGAGCTTCATGCTACACTGGTGTCTAAGTGTGGTGTGAGTGACACCAAGGCTTCAGCGTTGATTGGCTACTACCCGTGTGACATACAGCCAATCAGAGACTGTTGTGGGCGGGACATCGAACGAAGCAGCGAGTTGAGAGCAAACGGCACAGACAGAAGAGACGGCAGTGGAGCCACAGTAGAACACCTTGTAGTTACTTAATATCGGTGATGGTCCAAATCAAACACAGATACCGATAATCGGCAAAATGTGTAATATCAGTCCCGATAACCGGTCGACCCTTAACAAAAACCATTCAAAACTGTGGAAAAAAATAAACCCCCAAACAGTCTTACTAGCGTCAAGAAAAACCATGAAATAAATAAAGTGTAACCGGTCTTCTTAAACCCTAGAAATAGTTGATTCAGAAAAAGAGAATGGATATGAAACGTGGAGAGAATTTGGTCGTGAGCCCTCTGCTGCTGTTGGAGTTGGTGCAATGGGTTCTCTTCTCCATCTCTCCGAAACGCCATCATCATCATCATCATCGTCATCACCATCATCCTACAAACCTGAAATCCTTTGTCTCCTTTCGGAAACTGAGTAAACTCCACAACTCCGCCGACTTGTGGGCGGCCTGGGTTGCCGGGGGTGCCCACGTCTCCCTGGATGCGGTAACCAAGGAAGAGAGAGTTTTATGCGGGACGAGAGAACCGACGGGCGGAGACGGAGACGACGGGGTAGTGGGCTTTGGTTGTTTTTGGGGGGGTTTTTTTTGGATTGGTGGGGGACAAGACAGTTTGGGGGCGGGGTGTGAAGATTTCAAAAAAGCTGTGACCCCTGGTGGGGGAAACTGGGGAGGTCAGGGTGAGAGGGAGCTTCAGGGGATACCGGGTGAGCGGTGGAGGCTTCACTAATCAATATATGATAGTTTTATCAATTATGCTTCAGCTTTCTTCATGGGATGCTTTACAGCAATCTGAAATGAAGCAACAATATCTGATTGAGAGGCCAATGGTCAATGGCCAATGGAGAGGCAGCAGGTTGGATCTACGTTCCAAAATGAACTTTTGAAGAAGTCAGTGAACCCTCCGACTCTCTCCGCTCCCAATAAGTGTCTCTCTCGCCCTGGCAGAGCCCCTCCCTGGGCTGGTATCACCTCTCCCCTGTGTGTTACCTTCTCTCCTTTGTTGAGTGTGCTTATAGCTGGCGAGCCTAACAGAGCTGATGGTGCACCCCTGAGTCCTGGTGGACCTGCATCGCCCTGAGATCCACAACACACACAGAGTAGACATTAGAGCCCCAGAGTGTGTGAGGAAAAAGGGTGGAGTGAGAGAAAAGGAGGAGAAAGAGAAGAAAAAAAGGGAAAAGGGAAAATTAAAAAAGAAAACAGGAAAGATGCTGGTCACGAGTAAGATATATGATAGCAGAAGGAACAGGAGGAAAGCTGGTAAGATAAGAAAGCAAAATGTGGAAAACTGAAAACGGGGAAAACAGAAATAGAAACGGAGAAGGTGGGCTGAATTTTCAATGCATACTCAAATGACGTCATCGAGGCCGATTATCACAAAACTGTTAACAATTCATAACTACTGTGACTTTTCTAACACACACATTAATGTCAATCAAAATTTTAACGTAATACAACTGTCTTCTTTCTCACACTCTATTCCAGTGGTCCCCAATTATCTTTCCCCGAGGGCCAAATTAAGTAAAGCGAGTCAGGCTGAGGGCCAACAAGTCCACATCATGTCTCCCCCCAAATGCTTTTTTTTTTGGGAGCCATAATCACCATCACATGCCAAGTGTGAAATGAATAAACAATAATTACTTGTATTGGTTATTTATTTCTTCCGTTTACCACATCGCTTGCTCAGGCTGGATCTGGCCGTCTTTTGAGGACCACTGCTCTATTCAGTTCAATTCGATTTGTTGAGATGAGTAATGAAAGCATGTGTTATGTTTTCCAATGACGGTTAGTGTGCATTCAAATTAGGATAAAAAATAAATAAAATCTGACAAAAACTCTCATGCTGCCCCACGACCAAAGAGTTTCTCATCCAGTAGATGTAAAGGAAGTAAAGTCACACAGGAGGTAGGAGTAGGTGAAACCAGCACCAGTACAGTGACTGGCTAATGCAAATAAATGCAACATAATAAAATCTGAATGCACAAGAAAACATTTCTGTGAGCTTTTGTTTTATGTTGCATTGTTATGCCTGAGCCAGTAACTGTAATCAGGGACCACTCAAGAGAGAAAGCAGTATGAAAGCTCAAAGATTCCATTTTAAAGTGTACAGTGTGTTAAAAAAAATGCCACTTTGGGTTTTTTAATGGAGTCTCTGAGCTTCCATGGAATAGAATAAAAAATTGCACTTGATCTACTGTGTTTACTGGATCACTGAAAAAATATAGTAAATACTGCCCAGTTAAACAGAGTAGCATGACACTACAAACAATCTTAATTTCTTCATATCATCGCCTATATTCACTGTTAGTCACATGAATACCTTAATTTATTAGCAAATGTTAGCTCCAAACAGAGAAATACTCATGCATGCACACACACTGCATAGTTAATGTTATTGTGTATTAAAGAACATGAAGTTAGTATAGAAAATGCACAACATGCCAAAAGTTGAGACGATCAAACTATATGTTATTAATCAAAGACCCCTTTTTACCTTCTCTCCTTTCTCTCCACTGTAACCTTGGCCAGGGTTTCCCTAAAAATTAAACAGAAATAATAATAATAATAATAATAATAATAATAATAATAATGTCCCAGAATGTAAACTTAGGATCTAACAAACACATTACTCTTTCCAGACTTATATCAGACATTACAATTAGAAGTCTATTTATCAGTAACGTAAGACAAAATCAAACCCAATGGGTGTATATTAGGAAACTATCCCTGGTTTGGTAACATGTGAAATGTTTCAGAAAAGTGTGTCTGAAAAGATTTGGAAAACCCCTGACTCAGTTTAACGACGTTGTGGGACTTATTTAGTTTAATCCGTATTTCACAGCCACGGTAGGTTTTTCAGGTGACTGTGCCAGCTTTGGTGACGAGAGGAGTTATAGTTTCCTGTTACAGTTACAACTACGTTAACAACTAACATAGTGTATGAATAAATTAACATATATATTAGCGATTAACATAGTGGCTGCTATTAGCTTAATTAAATATAGTGTGTACATTAGCAACTAACATAGTACATTAGGGCGACGTACCATAAAAGTACATTAGCATAGTGTACATTAGTTAACCAATAACATAGTGTACATTAGCAACTAACAGTGTATGATATAGCAACTAACAGTGCATTAGCAACTAACATAGTGTAATATTAGCAACTAACAGTACATTATCAACTAACATAGTACATTAGCAACTAACAGTGTACATTACGACTAATATAGTGTACATTAGCACCAATATAGTGTACATTAGCTTAATAACATAGTGTACATTACATAAAGTGTATTATTAGCAACTAACAGTGCATATTTAGCACCAATTATGTACATTACAACTAATGTGTAATATTATTAGCTATCATAGCGTACATTAGCAACTAACAGTGTACATTACGACCAACATAGCGTACATTAGCAACTAACATAGTGTACATACTAACATAGTGTACATTAGCAACTAACAGTGTACATTAGCGACTAACATAGTGTACATTAGCGACTAACATAGTGTACATTAGCATAGTGTACATTAGCAACTAACATAGTGTACATTAGCAACTAACAGTGTACATTAGCAACTAACAGTGTACATTAGCAACAAACAACATGAACATTAGCAACTAACATAGTGTTGCCAATGTAGTTAGCAAAATGTTAGCAACTATGCTTAGCTAGGAATGTAATTTCTACATGTAGTAATGTGTGACACAATCTTGGTGTACGTAACATATTTGTCAAGCGCAGCATTTTCCACTTACTGTTGGTCCAGGAGGACCCGGGGGACCAGGGAGACCCTAAAAAGAAAACAACTGATTATCTGTGGGGATAACACAAGCAGAAAACAATGTCCGTCTCTTGTCCGGATGGATTTTATCAGAAGAATAAGACTGGGATACATACTTCAAAACCAGGTAAACCAAAGGGGCCACTTGGACCTTGAGCACCCATTGGACCCTGAGGACCCTGAGGACCCTGAAAGGTAAATCACACTGGTCAGGTTTATGTGGTTTTCACCTATAAATGTATAAATGTATTCATTCGCTCATGAATTTATAAATCCATCCATTCCTGAGGCAAACGAGCTTGTCACATTAATAAGAGCAGATTTAAGGCCTGTGTCACAGGTTATTTTCCGCTGGCAGCGCCTGTTTCTAATACAAATCCTATGAGCTTCAGCGTTCAGAGCGCTAAGTTCCTTCAGCGGAAAAATAACGCTCAGGGCACTTCAAGTTGAAATCCGTTGTGCTCGTCAATGTCACTAGTCTCTTGCTAGCCAATCAAATAGAGGAAGGTGCCAAGCATACGCTGTCAAGAACTCACTACAAATGGCGGCGTGTATGGAGTAGCTCCAGAATATTTCATGCACCCACAATCTCGTCTCCAGGACGTGGCAATCGATTTCAAACGTTGCCGCTAATGCTAAGAAACCATTTCTCTCCATCTTTTGTCGGCTAAACTAGCCATCTAAAAGAAACACGTTGAAACGAGAACGAACACGGAAGTGACCGATGGCGCTTTTCGTAACTTAGCAACCAACCACGAGCGCTAAGAGAAAACGCAGAGAAAGCGCTTTAGAAGTGAGGTTTTGAACGCTCTCAGAGGAAAGAAAGGCGTTTGGTGGACGCAGGCCCTTAAACGGTTTGGTATTTTGACATATCTGCACAGGATTATCTATATATCTGCAAGAAGTGATGCCATTAAATTTATCGGCTTAAATGTGAGATGAGCCTCACATGCCTGGCTCAAGAAGAGCTGTGCGATATTCTTCTTCTGAATTAAAATAAAGACATGGCTCTAGAGCAGACATCTGCCGAACTCAACTGGATGAAGTAGCTAGCTACTTTTTCTCCGTAGCTTGTAGCAAACTACGACATTAAAACAGCTTGGCTACAGCTTTACCACTTGCCATGTAAAAGTAGCTTCCCCAACGCTATGTTTAACACTGTATGACTTTTAAAGGTGAAGACATGAACTTCTTGGAGGTGTGTACACACACACTCTTATACATGCAATACTCTGGGTGACCTATAAGGATGAAAAAAATGAATGACGATTCTTACACGTTCTCCTGGAGGACCAACAGGACCAAAAGGTTCCTAAAAATAAAGAAGGGAGAGATGAATTTTATGTTTCATGTTGCATATGTGACTCTGCACGGCAAAACCGGTCGCTTGTCGCAACGGAGGTTTCTGAGAAAAATGACCGTTTATGTGGCGTGGGGTAAAATTTTGGATTTTTTGTTTTTAGTGTTTTGAAACAGTGGAAGGTCTATACTGTACTGTTGGGGATAAATTTTGTTGAAAAACTTACCCTTTCCATCCTAAAAATGTGACTTTCTTGAGGTGAGGAATTCAATTCCAGCAGAATGTTCAAAGTTTCTGTTTTGACCGCTCTACTCCAATATTTACGCTAAATCCACTGGTTGACTAGCGTGAAGATATTTCTCCGGAATCTGTCTCCGTCTCCCGAGTTCAGTTAACCTAACGCAGGTAGGCTATCCGTGTGGCTGTGAATGCAGCGTAGGCTAGCGTAAATGCAAACCTAGCCGCGACCGCACCAAGCGTCTGTGAGTGCTACGTCGATAGTCAACTTCGACGGCAGATTTCTCCGTTTCTCACTTGGCGTGACAGGAGAAGCCCGACCCCTTTGAATGTTGATATCTCAGTCATATGTCGTCCCATTCATTCCATATAGGTATCGTTTTGAAGCTTGATTTATGCCCTTTCATGAAAACATAATAACTCAATTTGGCAAATTTGCGACAAGCGACTGGTTTTGCCGTAGAGGGTCACATATGATGGTCTCTGGAATTAGGAGGTGTGAGTTTCTCTGGATAAGAGCATCTGTTAAATCCATATAAGTTAGAAAATCACAGCTTCTACATTCTGGGTCTGGACTTATCTGATCTGTTTTATCTTATGTGTGTATAGACTGTATGTCCATTTAACATCACGTTACTGTAAGAATCAATCAGCATCATCCAATCTACATTAAAACCACAGTCATTTAGTGTCAACATAATCGGTGGCTTGAGTTGAGTGGTGTGAGTTACCTTCATGATTTTATCAATATACACTGGTTCTCCTTTTTGTCCTTTGGGTCCAGGAGGCCCCTAAAACAAATCAACACATGATTAACACACACTGCTAGCATATACAATCTCACATAAACTTTGTCATTCTACGTAGGGGTGGGTATCGAAAACCGCCAATTGATCAATTCCACCAGAACCGTACACCACCTACGTTATCGATTCTTCTTAATCATTCTCTCATTTCTAAGCACGTTTTCCGGCATTCTCTATGTTTTGCGTCGCGATACATTAGGTCAAACTCTCTGCGACTTGACCTTCAACCACAAGGAATCATGACGCATCAATGACGTTTTTCGTGATGAAAACACACCCTGCGTTTGTTAGCACGCACGACTCTCACAGTGAAGTCCAACATTCACTAAAACCTTCCCGTTCAGTTAAATCTTCCCATTTATTACAGACAAAACTTATATTTTAGCTGAGAAATAACAAAAACAACCAGCGTTCTACTCACAGCACAGATGTTTACTTGATCTTTATTTATTCCCGACGCGTCCACAGCACTATTGTGCTACGGCTCTCGTATGGAACGCCCTCACGACAAAAATGTACTTCTCTCCCAGAAATGAGTCAAAAATGAGTCCAAATGCTCAAAAATTGCCAAAACTTCTGCATTTCTTCATTTTCAATTAATCATTATATAATGTACGTCCTCATGGCAAAAATGTACTTCCCTCCCAGAAATGAGTGAAAAATTAGGCCAAAATGTGTCCAAATGCTGAAAAATGTCCAATATTTCAGTATTTCTTCATTTTCAATTAATAAGAAAATATTGTATTTCAATTCTATAATGTTAGAGATTAAAAAATAAATTAAAATGTATTATTTGTTATTATATAATTTTATTCTAAATCCACATGAATTTCAAATGGATAAAGAAGCGTTTCCATCTGCACTAACCTTAATGTTCTCCATAAACTAATCCATAGAATGTCTCTGCATAATAACAACTCTGAATATGAATATGAATGTGTTCAGTGACGTCAGTGTGGACATCATTTAAAAAATAAATGGTCGCTTTTGGTGTGGAAGACTGTGTAGAACTACTCAAAAAACTACTCAGGAATCGATAAGAGTACTGATAAGGAATTGGACTGATAGGAAGAATTGACAATTAATTCACCCTTAATTCTACATAAAAAAAAAACACACAGGACATTGACAGACGAGAATCAAAGTTGTCTTTTTATACTGTATAATAAACTCATATAAATAAATGAATTGCTGTAAGAATGACAACAAAATGGATCTGAAGTAGGCTGACAACCATGTTCACGTCATGAAGGACACTTTGAGCACTTATATAATTTAATCAGGACTCACCAATCAAAGTCCAGTTCATTTTTTGGCTTTGACTTGTTTGCTTCCTAGATTTAAAGCCTCGTTTCAGATTAACATCTGTTTGAAATTAAACAGAGATCAGCACAGAGCAGGAACGTGGTGCTCAAGGGAAACCCAAATCCTTTTTAATTAAAAGGTCGTCGTTTGCTAATTCTGTCTAAGCTGAAAGTGTCCGCCCCCGACATGGACTCCATGATCATCACCCTACCTGAACAACTTGTACTCACCGGTGGTCCGGGTCTGCCCGGTTGGCCGTAAAAGCCGGGTTGGAGTCCGGGGTCGCCCCGGGTTCCGTTACAACCGTCAGCTCCTGGAAGTCCGGGTGGCCCTGGCTGACCAGGGTGACCCTGCAGAGAGATTTTGTTAAACCCAGTGCTTCCCGCTAAACACAACTCCATATTGTTGTGTGTGCACTAAAACGACAGCTCATGTGAGTCTATACTGTAGCTCCAGAATGGCAGTAAACGTAAAAGTTAATTAAGCAAGAACACTACTCTCAATACGATCATTCACTTGAGGCAGCGCTTCTCAATCCCAGTCCTCGCGGACCACAGCTCTGGACAGATCCCAGTTTCCCGGCCCACAGCACAGCTGGCGCTACAGATTAGCTAATTAGCAACGTGGGATCGGTGTGCGGCAGTGCAGGAAATACCGAATCTGTGCAGAGCGGTGGGATTGACAAACGCTGACTTAAGGTCGTACATAACGTCTGTAATTCGTAAGAACTAAGTGGAAAAACTGAAGAAGGATAAAGAGGAACTTGCAGGAATGCCGTCGGTCCCCGGAAATCCAGGAACACCCGTTGGCCCCTGTGCAAAAGAGGGGTAAAAATAAGAGATTTACCTCTATTCGACAAATGTACAGAAGTCCTTTGATTCAGAAAGCGATGTGATGCATGTCTACATTAATAACATCTCGTTAAAAAACAGCAGTACAGTAAAAATACTTCACCTTGTCTCCTTTTGGCCCAGATGGTCCAACGCGACCAATGTGACCTTCATGCCCTTTGGGTCCCACAGGCCCCGGAGCCCCAACAAAGCCCTCAGGGCCAACGGACCCCTGCGGCCCCACAGACCCAGGACGACCCTAGAAGCAGGAGTAAGGAAAACTGGTAAATAAAGCTGTTACAATAATGCTGGTTAATGTGAATATTCTGGTATGAGGAGGGTATCTGTGGCAGTATCTGATACATTACTGTGATCCTGAAGAATCTGAAAAGCAGAGGTTTATTCATCATTGTCAACACACCACAGCACAGAATATAGTTCAGCACAACGAACTGTGACCTCTGCATCTGACCCATCTGTGAAGGAGCAGTGGGCGGCTAATAAGCGCAGCCCCCAGGGGGCAGTGCTTGGGGACGGTACCCTGTACCTCAGTGGAACGAATCAGCGACCTAGCGAAATCCATAACCGTTACGCTACCACCTGCCCAGAAAGGTGCACAGTCCTATACACAGAACTATCATTATCTGTCATTTCCTGCATCACCACTCGGGGCGCTCTTCTGACAGTTATGCACTTACCGTTAAGGGTGTAATGATACACTGATCTACATCGACATACAGGTATCGATTCAAAATGAAAACCTCAAACGTATGGACACGTCCGGCGTGAGGTAAGCGCCCCTGTTTCTATGGAGATACTAAAGCCCGCCTCCGTACACCGGCTCTTAGCCAGTTACAGCTAGTCGACATGACAGACAAGCTTCACTGAAAGTGAAAGTGAGTGATTATTTGTCATTGTGAACACACCACAGCGCAGCACACAGTGCACCGCAACCAAATGTGACCTCTGCATTTGACCCATCCGTGAAGGAGCAGTGGGCAGCTAACAAGCGCCCGGGGAGCAGTGCTTGGGGACGGTACCTCGCTGATGAGCACCTCAGTGCTAACTTTACCTGCAACCTTCTGATCACGGGGCGAACACCCTAAGGTTACGCCACCAACTGCCCCTACTACGCCTGAACTACTTCTTCCTCTTTCGGCTTTTCCCTTCAGGGGTCGCCACAGCGAATCATCTGTCTCCATCTAGTCCTATCTTCTGCATCCCCTACCCTCACACTAACTAACTTCATGTCCTCTTTCACCGCATCCATAAATCTCCTTTTTGGTCTTCCTCTCAGCCTCCTGCCTGGTGGCTCCAACCTCAGCATCCTTCTATCTACTGTATGTACTCATTGTCTCTCCTCTGGACGTGTCCAAACCATCTCAGTCTGGTCTCTCTGACTTTATCACCAAAACATCTAACACGAGCTGTCCCTCTGATCAACTCATTCCTGATCCTGATTCCATCCTCGTCACCCCCAAAGAGAACCTCAACATCTTGAGCTCTGCAACCTCCAGTTCTGCCTCATTATCCCTGAAATAGCAGTACGTCAACTTAAGGCTCTGAATAGCGTTGATTCACTAACCCAACGCTACAATAATGTAAACGTGATTTAAACAATACAGAAATATGTTCAAGAGACCCCTTGTCAAAAGATGTCTAGAAATAAATGAAAATTAGGAGTATTTTTTACCACGCATTAATGAAATAAATAGTTATACAGTAGTAACTTAAAGCACTGAACAGATCTCGTCCTACTGCATATAAATGTATTAACATCTGAGATGACAAAGTTTACCTTTTGTGTCTAGTTTAATTAACATTTCACATTTTAAGTTAATGTTATTGAGACTGAGACTGAGATTTGCCAGTTTGTCTCCTCACATGACATGAGGTACACTTAGGTATTCAACAGAAAAATCCCAAAAAGGTCTTTCTCACATTGATGCAGACACAGACACTACATTAACCCAATAATGACGCCATAATAGGCTTTTATGTGCCTTTCTGACATGTATATGGCAGCGATTCAAAACGTCCGTAATGGCTGGTTGTAAAAAGAAGGTCAGAGGTCATACGGGTGGTCTGGAGGTCGCATGTGAGCACCTGGATTTTAGCATTTAAAAAAAGGTTTTCTGCACTATGTCGTTACGATGTCAGGCTGGCACCTGTTTCATATACTGGATTGTGATGCCTGGAGCTGCACAGCAATGTGATAAATCGTACGTGGAAATGTCACTCCACACGGTGGAATTCTGATTTTGACATACTTCCTGTTATGGTTTTTGAAGCACTCTGTTTTAGGGCCTGTTTACACATATTAGGATATTTTTTAAACGCTTTACTGTGGAGGGCGTTTTTTAAAAATATGCGTTTGAGGTGGCTAAAACGCTGTTTATGTCTACATGAAAGGCGCAAAAATATTCAAAAATATGTGTTTATAAAAAAAAATATATAAAAATACATGTAAACAGGCCATTTTTTAACCGAATGCAGTGTAAACGCAATTAAAAAAATAAATACATTAAAAAATGTGTTTATAACAATATCCACATACATGCAAACAAGCCTTTTTTAACCGAATGTGGTGTAAATTCAAGTAAAATATTAACATATTAAAAATATTTGTTTATAAAAACATTCGCATACAAATAAACAGGCCTTTTTAATAACTGAATGTTGTGTAAACACAATAAAAATGAACGCTTTAAAAACTGTCTTTATAAAAAATACCGGTATACGTGTAAACAAGCCTTTTTTTTAACCAAATGTCATGTAAACGCAATTTAAAAAATAAATGTTATTTGCCAGGTGTTAAAACTATTAAAACTATTTGCCTGATTCAAGTGCTTTTTTACTCTCTTAAACATATTTCTGTGCAAAGTTTACATTAGTTATGTGAACAGACATTTATTAAACTGTAAACGTAAATTTATATCAAAAGAAGCACCTGCAATTCTGATTTTCTACCACATGGGGGTGACACCAGACAGTGTTTTCAATGCTGTACTCAGTTAATCTTTGACAAGCAGTAAAATGTAGAGGTGATATAATTTTTTCCCCCCTCTCAGAGTAGTTAGGGGTTAAAGAGAGACTGACAGCTGATTGTTAACTCATTACAGTGTGTGTGTGTGTTTGGGGGAGGGTAGGCGGAGCTGGACGATTGGACAGTCTGAAGAGAGGTTTTCACTCAACTCTGTCTATGTCAAAGGGGAGTGAGTGCATTCCGGGGCTCCTCATTCAAACACACACACACATACACACACACCCACACACACACACACACACACACTCAGACGATAGTCACAGACTACAAGCGTTTTACACCCTGCAATTAATGGCTGACAAGGAGAGGCAGAATTAGGTGTAATTTGAAGGGCCACCTGGTTCCAGCGCAGGCCGAGCTGAGCCTCCAGACACACAGCCCAGGAGGAGAGAGGAAGCCGTGCTCCCAGCAATCCACCAGACCCTCCATTACCCACAATTACCACCTCACAACCTGACTCTGACTTTGAAAATGAGATCCAGGGTAGACCATGTGCTCTCTCTTCGGCCGGCAGCCTCACTACAAGGGCACTGTCATTACGGGCACACACTCACACACACACAATTCATACACCTTATATAGCATTTAAGGTGCTATATAAGGGGCAGTTGGTGGCATAATGGTAGGGTGTTCGCTCCGTGATCAGAAGGTTGCAGGTTCGAATCCAGGGCCGGTAAAGTTACCACTAACAAGGTCCCGTCCCCAAGCACTGCTCCCCGGGTGCTTGTTAACTGCCCACTGCTCCTTCATCGAGGGGTCAAATGCAGAGGTCACATTTTGTTGTGGTGCGCTGTGCTGTGTTCACAATGACCAAAAAACCCCCTCACTTTCATTTAATCTATGCAATGACGTGTTCTTCGAGTCGCACTGGAACCTTTATATGTGTGCAGCATGTACTACGAGAGAGCACACTTGCATTGCCGCCACGCTACGGCGCACAAATTAAGAGTCCATACAGTTCGCCCTCATATCTGGCCCTATCAAACTCACCCCCCTCCCTCCCTCTTTCATGCAGTTGAAATAGACTTCCAGCCGCATTAGCGCGCACTACACTGCATCGTTTGAGGCACAAATCCCCCTCCTCACAATGCACACAATAGAAGCCATTCTGCCTGTTTAAGCCACCCGGCCTTATCGACCCAGCTACCCAGCATGCACCTCACTTCCTGTCGGTACGGCCAAGAAAATCCATGAGCAGACAGATTCCCTCTGGATCACCCCGCTCAGTCCCGCCGGCCCGGAGGATTTGGCGGGACCCATTGTTCTTGGGCAGCGAGGGCCGGGGGATGATTTTAACTGTCACACCGCATGCTCAGTGGGAGCCGTGACGGGCGCGGCGCGAGAGGGAGGGGAACAGTCGGCGGCACGAAGCACGGCACCGTTTTGATTGATTTAGCCTTGATAAACTTGATAACCCATCTTCTAGAGACGGGGTTGACGGAGTTGCAGTGACGAGCAGAAAACACACAGACACACACACACACACACACTGACTTACACAGCTTTGGCCACCTCGCTAATGTTTTCTAATAGGTAAGATACTAAAAGTGTCCAAAAATTGTCATTATTTAATAGTTCTGACATATTTGTGTGTTAATATTTCCTATCTGATGTCTTCTTCTTCAGTGACTTGAGTCGAGGTTTGCCGGTCATTTTTTCCTTTTATTGCATTTGCAACATTTTCTCTTTCCACTCTTTCTTTCATAACCTAACCCTTAAGCCATCTCTGCCCTCTTTAGATTTTCCTACACTTCCGTTTTACATTCCTTTTTTCCTCCATCACACGTACGTTCCACTTGGTTAAACCTTCCCACCATTAAATATTCAAGTTCTCCAACTACACCCTAGGACTAACCTTTATACTGTATACTGTACAAGTTATACAGAGAGACGAGACAACGTGGCCTCCAGTCGTAACAGTGCAAAGAACGAGGAACACAGATCAAATAAGGCACATAGAATAGGCAATATATAGACAAAATTTAAAATATAAACCAGAAGTGGAACGAGAGACAATAAGGATGTGGCAATCAGCCTACAATTATGGTCTTGGAGTTGTCTTTTACACTGAATGTGCACGAGGTCAGTACCAGTTTCAATGTGAAAAATTCTATACAGTCTATAAAATAAAAGTGTCTTTAATAAAGTCTGAGCTAACATTCAAGTCGGGTCAAGTGTGTGCAGATATTGTAACAGCAGTGGAGAACTAGAGTCTAGTGTGTAATACTTTCAATCATTTGTGCAGACACAGTCAGTGAGAAAAGGCGATCAGTGATTTGTACAGCAATGTTCAATGTTCAATCGTTGTGCAAATATGTAGCAGCAGTCAAGAGAAGAGGATTACAATTTCGATCGTCTGGCATTAAATGTGTGCCAGATCAGCAGCAGTTTGGAGTGAGTTATACTTACAAGTTGCACTGTAATTCTTCCAGCGTTTGCCAGAGGGTGGCAGTGTTTCTTCCAGATGCAACGCTACACAATGTCTATTCACCAATCGGGAAACTGCATTATGGTTACACAGTTACACTGCACAGTTCTACTTTTAGCAAATGCAGACAAGAACACAAAACATTGAGGAGGAAGTCCTAGGGATCTGTCCATGCCTCTATACTGACACCTTTTGATACACACTAAAGTAAGTGATTATTTGTCATTGTGAACACAGCACAGCACACAATGCACCACAATGAAATGTGACCTCTGCATTTGACCCATCCGTGAAGGCGCAGTGGGCAGCTAACATGAGCAGCGCCCAGGGGGCAGTGCTTGGGGACGATTCCCTCTTCATGAGTACCTTGGTGGTAGATTTACTGGTCTGGCATTTAACCCGGCGACCTTCTGATCACAGGGGGAATGCCCAACCGTTACACTACTGACTGCAGCAGTAGCATTACTGTTCCTGAAATTATGAAATGCTAATCGCTCTGGGGTGCGTCTCCCAAAAGCATAGGTGCTAACTACTTTAGCAACTAACATAGTGTACATTAGTGACTGACAGTGTAGATTAGCAACTAACATAGTGTACATTAGCAACTAACATAGTGTACGTTAGAAACTAACAGTGTACGTTATCAACTAACATAGTGTACATTAGCAACTAACATAGTGTACATTAGCAACTAACACAGTGTACATTAGAAACTAACATAGTGTACATTAGAAACTAACATAGTGTACATTAGCAACTAACATAGTGTACATTAGCAACTAACATAGTGTACATTAGTGACGTACATTAGCAACTAACATTAGCAACTAACACAGTGTACATTCGCTACTAACAGTGTACATTAGTGACGTACATTAGTGACTAACATAGTGTACATTGGCAACTAACATTGCTAACGTAGTTTGGGAAACGCACCTCTGGATAAGAGCTACCTAATAAATACCATAAATATATACCGCAGTGTAGTAATGAATAGAAATGTTGACATCCCGACAGTATTGGAAAATGTGCAGTTACATTTGCACACATACACTGAGGTCAGAGGTTAAGAGGACCCTGGATGGAGTCGGAGGCCTTGACCCTAGTACTTCCTTTAAACAGATTTAATGTCAGGAGTAATAAAAGAAATCAAAGTGACTGGATGTGTATATAGCTTTGTACACTGGGTTATGTGTAAACAGCGGCCACATGCTGTTTAAAGGCTGTTTACACTGTGTTGAGGTCACCAAATCCCGAAACGCATCAACAAATCAGGAGCTTTTGTGGAACCACATGGGAGGTCTATGCAAATTCCAGAATCGAGCAGAGTGTTTGGCTAAACCTGCATTAACCTGAAGGAAGAAAAGCCCCCGTCTTGTTTAGACTGTGCAGTTAAACCGAGTCTAGGATAAAAGTGGGAACGGGGCCCTCGTTAAGGGCCCGGAATTTGGTGTGAGGCGGGGGAGTAAGAAAGGGGCCTATATAGGGGGAGAAAAGGAAGATGTTGTCGTTTGCGGAGAGGAAGACTGGTGACACATGTCTGCCTCATGTTTGTGGTCAGTCTGCCGCTACACGTGTGCCCCTTGTTTGTTTGTCCACTCTCAGTCCGCATTCGTTCTTCCCGTTTGACTGCTGAAGCAGACTCAGATGAGGAACAGGTCTGTAGGTGGTGTACGCTAACCTGGGCGTGCACACACACACACACACACACACACGCACACACACACACACACACACACGCACACGCCCAGCATTACTCTCAAGTGTCCCCACAAAGCCCAAAAAAACAGATAAAAGTGATTTTAGGGGACAAAAAGGTCTCCACAATGCGATAAATACATGGCCGCACTCACACCCACATGCACATTTAATGTGGAGCAATCTGAAATCATACAAAACTTTATCAAAACTGCAGGAAATAAAAGGGAAACAACGAGGATATCAAGGGTCCAGATCTCGATCTGATTAAACACAGGCACGCAGACGCGTCCACCCTCTACTATACGGTCTGCATGTTCCATCCTTTTTCTACTGCAAAAGAAGTTTTAACAGTACAAACTGAACAATGTCTGCTGATGGCACAAATTCTGTTATGATATAATTTCAAATCAGGAGTCAGCAATCAATCAACACATGACGATATCATATACTGATTCAGCACAATTTCTTCCATTGATATCAAATCAATCAAAAAGCAATTAAAATACAGCCACGGCACCGATCCGATACGCGGTTGGGATATCGGACCGGTAACGACTCAAATAGCTGGATCGGGTATTCGCATGACATCCGCGCTAACTCCTACATATTCTGTTCCGTTCTGCTCTTTGTCATATCAATATGTAGGAATGAGCGCGAATGTAATGCGAATCCCTGATCCAGCTATGTGCGTCGTTACCGGACCGATATCCCAACCACGTATCGGATCGGTGCCATCTCTAATATTGATAAATTATTTCAAAAAAGTTGATTGATGGAAAAATGAGTATCAATGCGGATCGCTGAGTATGGGCACGGGTATACAAAAGGATTCGAAATGAAAAGAATAATTATCTTTAAGATGAACCACATTACAGAGCATCTTAAAGGTCTTTTTTTGTCTGATTCATCTGTAAAGTCTTTATATTGCACATCACACTCCACCAGGTCAGTAACCTCGGGTTAACCCTAACCACACAACAGAAACAGTTTCCCACAGCATGCCTACATAAAATGATGTCGGATCCATTCTCCTAATACCCATAATCCTTCTGCCCATTTCTACGGAGTACAAAGACGCATCAGGAACATCTGCCCACCCTCTCGTTTTCTTTGAAGAGCCTCGACAAGCAGAGCACATCAGACAAGAGTAAAGATTACACTGAGGCTATTTTCACAAGGCTTTAAATCTGCGTTAAGTTACGCGTTTGCCGGACTATAAGAGGTGGTCCTGCTGGTTCTGGAAAGGCGCTCATCCACGTCCCCCTACAGCAGATAAAAGATAACGCAATCCAGGCCGCAGGGCTCCCGTCACCTCTGACCTCACTGGAAATGGATGTTATTGGGCCAAACGAGTTCAGCATGGAGGTGTGTTTAGGTTGGGTGCTGGCCGAGAGCGGAGCACGTGCTTCGGTAAACCAGCTGAGGACAACCGCTGGTCCTGGGGGAGGCCAACGAGGTTATTAAAAGCAGCTTTCTGGAAGATGAAGAAGTGCTGGAGTAGGGCTGGAGCGATACCTCAAAGCATTTGATCTCGATTACGATTAAAGAATAATTATTTGGATTTTTTTTTGTCCACACAGTTCACTGATAAGGTTTGTACTGTAAATAAACTGAACTCAAAGCAACACTACGTAGTTTTTCAGTATTCAAACTATATCTTTCATCGCTTGAGAGCACCTGCATCGCCTTTAGGGCAGTCGGTGGCGTAACGGTAGGGTGTTCGCCCCCGTGATCAGAAGGTTGCAGTTTCGAACCCAGGGCCGGTAAAGTTACCACTGAGGTACTCGTGAGCAAGGTACCGTCCCCAAGCACTGCTCCCCGGCCGCTTGTTAGCTGCCCACTGCTCCTTCACAGATGGTTAAATGCAGAGGTCTCACTGTGTGCTGTGCTGTGTTCACAATGACAAATAATCACTCACTTTCACCTCGACCGGCACTACGAAACTTCAGGTTTCGGGTAGGAACCTCGCCACATCTACAAAATTTGACAACATACAGCCCTCCCCCTTCGAAAGATGAGGTGGGCAAACCACGTTTACGAACTAACCAAAGCATGACGCAAGCGGTAAGGAAAACGAAGGCGGTAAAAGTGCCGTCAGAGGAGACAACGAAAAGAAAGCGGGAGAGCGATAAAGTAAGAGCCCGGACTTGGGGGAATATTGTCGCGGCTGAAAGAGGAAGAGCGATGGTGACCTTCTCTCTCTCTCTCTCTCTCTCTCTCGCACTCCCACCCTTTCTTGACCGGCAGACATTCCCAGTACGGCTGACTGCTCCCGTCGGGGTCCACTCACTTTCCATCGCCTCACGCTGGTCCCTGTTGGTTTTGGGGTCTGTGGTTGTATGGGGTGGGGCTGTGGAGGGGCTCAGGGAGGTTTAACAGTCTGCGAACGCAGCCAGTCGGCTTTTGTCTGCCGGGATTACTCGTATCAAAAGGTAACCGGGAGGGCCAAGTATGTAGGTAGCCAAACTATCTCCCTTCTGTTTCCTTTCTAGGATGGATGCTGACCACAGCGGCTTCCAGGGTCTGAACCTGCGCCCAGTTTAGGAGGAAGTTTAGCTGAGAGAATTCAGATGTTGATCTAACGTCCGTACAAGGTTTTGCAGTTACCAGACGAGTGTTTGGGCACTTGGAGAACCATCAGTGTTCTCAGTAGGTTCTCACCTAAACATATGTGTCTTTGTGTGTGTGTGTGTCTATCCATGTGCACGTGTGTCCTTGTGTCTGCGTGTGCCAAGGCTCTACTTAAGGCCTCCGTCATGGCTGATCTGATGTTAAACAACAATTAGAGGAGGTGTCTCCCCACAGCCTGTACTTACACTACACGCTGCTGCAGACGGAGGCACCACATCCCACCCACTCCACCTTCAAAACCCCTGCACACTTCACCTCCTCCCCAGCATGCCATTTTAAACCTCCTCACGCGCGCCGGCGGCGCAAACGGCAATTCCCAAACGCGTAGTTGCTAACATAGCGTACACTAGCAACTAACATAGTGTTGCTAGCGTCGTTAGCAACTATGCTTTCGGGAAACGCACCCCCTGAACGTTTGCCATAATTCAACAACATACACAGTCCTCCACAACCACTCCATGCTTCTTCAACCGTGGGTCGCTTAAAGACGGCACCGATCCGATACGCGGATCAGACATCGCTCCAATAACGACTCAAGTAGCTGGATCGGGTATCGGCGGCACTGGGTCGATCTGTAAATGTCCGCACGTTCAATTGGTTCTGCATGGGAAGTGTTACTGGCGGTAAAGCTGGTTTACTGTTCGACATTCGTGCTAATTCGTACATAGTGATATGACAATCTGCAGCACAAGCAACGCAGCACGCTACAACGCCAAAAGCAAATCACAAGATTATACGGTTTAATTTCCTCAACAACACCAGCTCTCGCTCACAGTCTCTGTGTACCTGATGGTTTTAGCGCCGCAGGATTAGAGACCGGCACAAAATTACACAAGGAACAATTTTTGAGATATTATTGTAATAACATTTTTTGCCACGGTAAAAGTAGATCGCAGCTGGGAGAAGCCTGTTACAAAAGTTACACGATTATAGTGAGGTGATGATTTTAAACAGTTTAGTAACGCAGTTGTGAAAGGGAGCGATTACACGCAACGAAATGTGACCTCTGCATTTGACCGATCTGTGAAAGAGGAGTGGGCAAAACCGGTGACCTTCCGATCACGGGGCAAACTCCCCAGCCGTTACTAGGGCCCTATGAAATCCGATTTGTTTTTTCCTGAATTCCGTTTTTTCCATTTTTATTCTTCTGAATTCTGTGTTTTACGTTATAATCACATTTATTCACCTAAAAAGTGTCGAATTATGGAGTGGATGCAATAGGAAAAAAATTCACATTAAATGACTGTTATTCAACTTCAACAAAGTGCTGGGGTTCAGCAGAACATTTTCTGCGTTGGTAAAACATTGACCTGTAAACAACAAAAAAACATTCATTTTTTCGTGCAAACGAAACGTTTCTGATGTGAGTGTTTGACCGTAAGTGGTCGTCACGTGTTCTTATCACTAACACTCGAATTCCGTCATTTTTTTGAGTTCTTCGTTGTTTCAGCCTTTTCACCATAGCTGACCGCTGACGTTTTCCTCCTCTGTGTCTGTGCGTTTGTGTGTGGAAAGCTGAGTCCCACCTCAACAGGTGACACGTACGGGGGGCTGCGGCGGCCAAAATTGATTACAAACCATTGCTTTGCTTTGCGCACACACCGATATCAGCGAATTCTACGACGTTTATACGCGTTTTACAGCGGATTCCATTTTATTTGTTGAATTCCGCGGACGGCCGCGTTTTCCGCATCGCGCAAATCATAGGGCCCTACCGTTACGCCACCTACTGCCCCAGTCTGGTTTAATAGTATGTTCTAAGTATCTAGAGATTATTAAAGATATCAGCAAAAAGCTGACGTGATTCTCCTCGTTTTTTTTTCAGTTGGAAAAAGGTGTTGCGGGACCATCATTCTGACGTTATGTTAGCACAACGTCTCCAGACATGAAAAAGTTGTTTCCCACCAACGTCGTCATTAAAAACACGCAAAACTTCTCAATAAAAAGAAGCTCGCGGTGGTCCTCACGCGCTGGGTACGGCCTCCCTAACTGACAACTTCCACAATGTTCTCGCTTTCACTCTCCTGTTTGTTCAGGCAGATTTATTAGGCCTCCAAATGGCAACCTTACAATTATCACACTCTTGAGTTCTGCTGTAGGTTGTGGAGAACTATAAATCTGGTCATAAATACATCAGGAAGGTACTCAGCTTGGTCAGACTGGCGTGTGTTTTGATCTTCATAAAAGACATCTCTCAGTTGGGAAGTGTGAACGGTGCTCAGACGTCTATAAATCTGACCCGAGAACAGGTCTCCCATGCTGTAATACACCTTCGCCAAAAGGGTTCTGATCGCTGATCTCTTGTATGAACGAGTGCGTGAGCGATTAGTCATTGTGAACACACCACGGCCCACGGTGGACCACAGCATAAAGATGTGACCCATCCGTGAAGAAGCGGCGGACAGCTGACACAGGCCGTGCTTGGGGACGGTACCTAGCTCACGAGTACCTCAGTGGGCCTGGACTGAAACCTGCAACCTTCTGATCATGGGGCGAGCACCCTACCCTTACCTCACACAGACTCGATCGCAGCTGTGTTGAAGCGCCAACATCCCTCACAACCATTTCGGTGTCACTTCTGCGTCCGCGAAGCTTTAGAGATACAGTAAATTGTGGTTTTTCGTTTGTATACATGTGTGTGTGTGTTCATGTGTATGTGTATATGCATGTTTGAGTCTGTGTGCAAGTCTTGCTCGTTGCGTGACATTAACCTGTGTGCGTGTGCGTGTTTGTGTTTAGAGTGTGTGTGCTTGTTTGGGTCCACGTATTCGCGCATTTACTGTAGTGACAGCTGTGCACAGTACTGGTGGTCCGAACTAATAAACACGGCAGCTGTACTCTCCAACCTCGCTCCAGTAAGTCTATAATTCTCGCTGCATTTACTAAATATGTGACTCTCCACGGCAAAATCAGTCGCTTGTTGCAAATTTTCAAAATTGAGTTATTATGTTTTCATCAAAGGGCATAAATCAAGCTTCAAAACGATACCTATATGGAATGAATGGGACGACATATGACTGAGATATCAACATTCAAAGGAGTGGGGTTTCTCCTGTCACGCCAAGTGAGAAACGCAGAAATCTGCCGTCGAAGTTGACTATCGCCGTAGCACTCACAGACGCTTGGTGCGGTCGCGGCTACGTTTGCATTTACGCTAGCCTACGCTGCATTCACAGCCACACGGATAGCCTACCTGCGTTAGGTTAACTGAACTCGGGAGACGAAGATGGATTCCGGAGAAATATCTTCACGCTAGTCAACCAGTGGATTTACCGTAAATATTGGAGTAGAGCGGTCAAAACAGAAACTTTGAACATTCTGCTGGAATTGAATTCCTCACCTCAAGAAAGTCACATTTTTAGGATGGAAAGGGTAAGTTTTTCAACAAAATTTATCCCCAACAGTACAGTATAGACCTTCCACTGTTTCAAAAC
>JAVGVS010000873.1:0-71590 GCA_032718565.1 Distichodus sexfasciatus
AAAAAAAGAAAACCTCACCTTTTAGTTCACGGACGACACCTCTGCTCTGACCAAATAATCAGGTCCCAGATGGGTTCGTCACTTTTTGAGGTCCCCCTGAAACATTTCCGTTGTGGTCCGTGCTGTTTGCAGCGCGTTTGTGTGTTTGGTTGTGTTGTGAGAATTTGCAGCGCGTTTGTGTGTTTGCAGCGCCTGTGTTGTCAAACTGATGGAGATGTTTTCTTAATTTGTTGTCGTTTTTTTCTGTTTGCATGTGTTTTCTGAAGTTGCAGCGCGTTGAGCTCTCTCGGCCACCGTATTTCATACACTATTCCTGCCGTTAGGTTCCGTGAAGTTCGGTGTTAAGCGGGTTTCCGTGGTCCTCTGCTGCCATCTATTGGTGGACGTTGATAACGTTTCAGATTTGAACATCATCACAGGAGACGTTATTTTTGTTGGAAACCAGTAGCGACAACACGGTGCTTGCTGCTCCTCTCGTATTATTTCCTCAAGCTGGTCTTTGAAGGCACCGTCGGTATGTTTGCATTTAAAATAGTTAACATTAGAATGACTTTAATTCATTCAGGGATTTTCCGTTTATTTACATTGGCGTGCTAGTGAAGTTAACCTTGCCTTTAAGCTGTTTTCTATAGCACTCTGTTAAATGGTATTCTGAATGGAATTGTATTTTCATGTCCTAGTTTTACTCTACTTCAGAACCATAAAGAGAGAACTGCAACTTGTCGTCCGTGTGGTCTGTTGGAGAAGAGTTGTCTGGCTGTCAACCCTGGCAAGGCGTTAGGGCAGGGCAGCATATAAGCATTTAAGAAGAATTTAATGTTTGTGGAAAATTTTTTTGTTTCTGTTCTATTGTTTCTGAGCAACAACTTTTATTATGATAAAGCATTTTCCATTTACCTACAAACTCCAATTCTGTCCACGTTTTTAATTAAATAATAATCCAAAGGAAAACTCACAAAAACACTTAAATGTCATGAAAGTTCATTCAGATTTAGTAATTTGATGACACATCCACCTTTATTATAAAGTATCGGTATCGGTGATACTGACCCTGTTTTACTCGGTATTGGATCCATACCAAATCTTGCAGTATCTGTGGTGGAGAAAAGTCTTAAAGCAAATTAAAAAGTAAGCTTCACAGCAGGAGGTTGTAGTGGGCAAAGTTTTATTTCCAAATCACTAATAATTCAGAACAATCAAACAATGCCTGCCAGTCCTCAAGGAATTCCCCCTCTCTCTCTCCCGATCTGGCTTATGGCCGTATTTTTATACACTTTCTTATCTAAAATACAACCCACATTTTATCCTTATCTCTAAACCTACTTACTATGCAAAAACACACCCCCTAGTCACACCAACATTAATTCCTGGCCTTGAGCTGGCGCAGGGTTTCGCTACCAATATTTCCCACGTGCGCGGGTTGGTTAAAAAAAAAGGAAGTTTTAATACAACTTTAGAAAATAACAACATAAAAGTCTAATATGATACGATACAGTTTGTGAAAGTACAAAAGTTAAAACCATTAATAGCTTCAATCATAGGTTTTAATTATAGTGTGAGCGTGGTTACAGTGAACCTAGAAAGGATATACTGTATCATAGGCCTGTGTCAGTACAGAGTACACAGCATGTGACAGTTACACGATGTCAAACACCTGAATGTCCAACATCTGAAGAACATTCAACTGGGAACTTCTATACACAGAAGAGTTTAAGATAAGGGTGTAAAATACATAGCTTGGGATAAGGGTCTAACAGTGAATCCCACAATAAGAATCCCACTATATATGTCGCACACCACTAATGTATATGAGAATGAGGATGTCTACGTCTATGTGTGTTAGCGTGCATCAGTACCAGAATGTTATAACAACAACAATAAAACATCAAACATGGGGGTTGAGGGACATTAGGGGGTGATCCGTGACCCGTCTTTACTAACCTGCAGATAAACCGTATGTGTGCGCAAGTAGCCCATATTAAATGGCCATACCTTCATTTTGGATTGTTGAACTTGTTACCTTGGTCGGAGGAGTTCCTTATTCAGACGGAGTGATTTAGTAGAGCCAGGGGGTGATTTTTATGTCGCGGAACAACTCGCCATTCACGTAGAGTCTGTCCACTGTGATTACTGCTCGGGATCCCTCTGTGATGAATTGTTTCCTAATGGGAAACAGGATTTTGCGGCGACCCAGGATCTCCTTGGGGAATTGGTGGTTGACGCTAAGGTCCGTCTCTTTAAGTTCTCTGCCTCGACTTTTCACTTGCTCTTTTTGCTTAAAGTGTTCCAACATTGCCACGATGGGTCTCGGACGTTGACGGTCTCTCCTTCTTCCTCCAATGAGATGAACCCGATGAAAGATAATGTTTTTTAAGGTGTCCGGTGCCATTTTCAGCTGATGCTGAATGAAGTTTCGGACTGTGATTTCGGCGCCTTCTTCACCGCGCTCTGGAATTCCAGAGGTTGTCCCCCATCCTACGCGCTTGTACATCTAGGATGGGTTCTTTCATGCGTTCATTTTCTTTGCAGCATTACAGTTTGGTTTGATCAACATGATTAATGGGGACAGTTCAGCTATCACTAGATATCAGCGGGGTCACATGCACACCATCCTACACAGAGGTGTGACCAGAACATGTCTGGGGGGGCAAAAAATATCCATCCATCCATCCACCCTCATTTCTGTAGGGGGGTCAAATAATAATAACTTAGTTTTAGATAACATATAAAAGCAAAAACTGTGGCATAAATCATAACCTATTGTTCAATAAAATTAACAGAGGCAATGGAACTTGTATTATTTTTTGTGAATAAATATAGAACTACATCTACAAGGTAAATATCATTAAAGTCAAATGTATACAACATATGAGAGCAAGAACAGAAACGTGGCTCATTGTAGTCATTAGGGAGGCTATAGGATATTAGTTTCCAGTGTTTAACCTGGATATTATCTACAGGACCAGTCTGCAGTTACTTTTGGCAAATTCTGAAATAAATTCATTCATGTCTAGATTTTCTGTGATGTTTTTCTCATGTGCCAGAATGACTACATTTCTCTTCCTTGAAAGCAGAATTGTTGGGTCGAGACTGATACCAGCTTGCAATAAAACATCCGAGTGTCTTTCCGAATACGGTGCTGGGCTCAACCGTGAAGCCAGCAGCTTGCGGAGCGACAGAGGTTGAAGATGTCTGCTTTTTAATAAGCCACCTATGCATAGCTTTTGGTGTTACCAACCGGAAAATAAAAGAAGAATGGAACGTGTACGCTGTTTTAATTAAAATATGCGGTCAACAGGTTCAAAATGTATTGCAAAATGTGTGGCGAAGTGAACTGAGCAGCACGGCGCTGTCTAGTGAAGGAGGCACTGACGGATACGCCCCCAGTTCAAACGGGCCAATTGGAGAGCAAATCATTTTTGAAAATCAAATGTTTTCATTGGACAGATAGAGCATTGTGTAGGGTCTCTATTATGATAAAGCACAACCCGTGGTCACGCCTCCGATCCTACACCCTTGACACATACTGATTAAATCACATCACATTTACAAGCATTTGAACTTTGAGCTTCAAACTCGTGATGTGTAACTCCACCTCATTCATCTGCAGCTGGAAACTAAACCAGTTCAAACCGGTTAAAGTGAAAGTGAAACTTCCCTCAGCAAGTGCATAGTGGCACAAAAACGTACAGCTAAACTGGACCAGAAGCGACTGTTTACACGGATATTGTGCTGGTGTGAGAGATTGACCGAGTCCATCGCTGGACTTCTGATTTAGCTCCAGAGTGACCAGAAGCCTTCAGGTATTTAACACGCTTATGTTTTACACACATTTATCTCAACATCAAACTCTTCAGATGAAAAGTACAGTTACGTGAATATGAGCTGGAGTTAATTCATGATGTGTTCTGATATAGAAAGAGTTTCTACTTCAGGACAAATCTCATCTCATGTGAATCACTTTGTCCATAGAGGGTGAAGTAGCTGGTGATGCTGGGAGACGTTTGAGTTTTAGAGACTGTACAAGTTGCAGGGTGAAATCCGGTCTACAAAATGAGTCTGTCTGGAGAACAGCACACAAAGAAAGATGAGAGGTGAGAGATTCATGTCATTCTGAGTAAAGAGTAAAACTACTGACAAATCTACTTGAACTCAATTATATGAACTCAGATTAATTCATCTAGAATTTATTTTTGATAGATAGGGCAGTTCAGTGGTTAGAGAAGTAAACTTCTAAGGATCACTGAAAGTGTGTGATTGTCATTGTGAACACACCACAGCACACAGTGCACCACAACCCAGTGTGAGCTCTGAATTGGAGCCATTCGTGAAAGAACAGTGGACAGCTAACAAGGACAGTGCCCGGGGAACAGTGTTTGGGAACCGTACCTTTCTTATGAATATCTCAGTGGTACCTTTACCGGTCCTATGATATGAACCAGTCACCTTCTGATCACAGAGTGAACACTCGGTCTTAACCACACACTGCTCCACTGCCGTCTTCTAGGCATAATGTTCACGGAGAGAGGAGTAGAAAGCAGTGTGTGATAGAGGACAGTCTTGTGAAGTGAGATTGTTGTACAGTACAGCAAATGTTTTAGTCTGATTCAGGTCTGACTCCGCTGAAGCCAGCAGTTCTAAAATTAAAATCCTATTACAATTTTAATACATTACATGTTTATTCAAAATGTGTCACAATGGGGTATTGTTTTACACATACATCATTTTAACACAAAATATTCAATATCATGACTATTTCATCATAAACCTTTTGGGATTTTTGCCTTAAAATACATATGAAAAAATAAATGTTTGCACTCACATTTACCTTAATTGTGTCACGTTTCAGGAAAGGAGCAGACGCAAGTCGCAGGAAGGTTTTCAGGCAGAGGAACAGGCACACTAGACAGAGACGCAGAGACAGGCTAACACATTCACTAACCGGTCCGCTCAATCGCCATCATTCCATGCGGTATGTGGGCCACATCTGGGCCAGAAAGATTTGGACAAAGACAAGGGCAAATAACCAAACTTATATAAGGGAACAAACACATGAACTTAAGCGAGACACTCAAGGGACAACCAATAGATTACACTGATTAACTAAACTACGAAGGAAGGACAGAACACAACCAATGAGAAACCAGGATGACCCAGGAAGGGGAAGGACCAACAGGCCAAATTAAGAACACTAACAAGACAAACATGAAACACCTGTGAACCAGAAACCCGGGGAAACACCATATTTAGTCTCTTTGACGGCCTCTGGTGGCCCCGGGCCAACTGTCCTAGGGGAGACCTGACAAATTGTTCATTACTCTAGTCTGATTTCGAGATATGATTCACCTCAACTCAGCTGTTATCGCCTTTTGGTGTTGCATGAATGTTTTAATATTTAGATTTAATATTTAACTGTCTGTAGTAGAAATTAGAGCTATAATTCTAATCTGAATATTTCTGGAACTTTCTATATGAACTTATTGTACAGTGTTACGTAACAGAATTATATTAATACGGATACACATTAAATGTACTAGTACATAACAAAGTAGTAATATGTAGTTGCCTTATGTGCTGAAATCTAATTGGTTCCTGAAATATATATTTAAAAAAAATCAGAACATAGACAGACTGTAGAAGTGAGTTGAAGCCAAGAACTCAGCAGCATTGCAGTCTTTTGACTGTCACGTAAAGTCTCTTTTTAGTCCTTAGAATTCATCTTTTGCTTGTAAACGTCTGTAAGGTTGTAGTAAAGATAAAGACAGCAAAATAAAAGACTGGATTCAAGACTCTTATTTTGGATACGTGTCGCATGTGAAGAATTGTCGGAGTTCGAGGCGTGAGCGTGAGCTACACTTACACCACCTGTGTGTCCATGAAGAGTGACTGCTCAATGGATTATCCAATTCAGTTCAAACAGGACTGGTCCAAGTGTTTATGGGGCCCTAAGCAGAGTTTCATTTGGTGCCCCCGCCATCACCTCAATGTTATTTTTATAATTATTCTTTTTTAAACCATGATGTCTTGACATCATGGAGCCATATCATCTGGTCTCTCTGTTTACCTGTACAGTATATAGCAGAGTACAAAGTTTACTTTGACTCTTTAGACATTTCAAGCGGTTGTGGGGGCCCTGGCTGCTCAATTCACATATGCTTTGGGCTGACTCTGAGTTCAGAGAAAGAGAAGGTTCTGCTGATGTTAGGTAAAGATAGTGTAGAGAGCATGAGATGGTGATATTATTGAGGATAAAAGATGCTCATGAGAGCACCTGCAGTTATAAGATTATTTGACATGTACTTACTTTAAACATATAAATTCATATAATTCACCTTAAACACTTCAGGTCTTACATAATATAAATTGTTTATACTCCATTTAATTAATTGCTTTATTTTTATTGTTTTAGCCTTAAAGAGACATCAGACTCACCTGAACCCAGCTGTGTGTACATGAAGAGTAACTCAATGGAACCTCCACATAAGATCAGGAAGGGAGACGGTGCTGCTGATATGAGGTAAAGATGGTGTAGGGAGCATGACACAGAGACATTATTGAGGATAGAATGTGCTCATAAGAGCAGTTCTAACATTAAAATCCTGAAGTTTATACCAAATGTGTCACAACAGGGTATTGTTCATAACACATAAAATATGCAATATCATGAGTAGTTCATCATAAACATTTGGTGTTTTACATTCCAATGTAAAGTTATACATCTTTACCCTCATACTATTTGTCCTTACTCTAGTTTGATTAAGAGATCAGATTCACCTGAACCCAGCTGTGTTTCCATGAAAAGTGACTGGTCAATGGATCGTCCAGATCAGTTCAGAGAGGGAGATGGTGGTGCTGATGTGAGGTGAAGATGCTGTATGAGCATGACACAGAGACATTATGGGGGACAAAAGATGCTCATAAGCATCAGCAGTTATATAATCACAACAGAGAATATCACTTACTGAATATCATTTTTTTAAAACTTAATTTCAACACATAGCATTGAATATCATGTGTATTTTAGTTTTAGCATTAAAATACAAAATTATACATGCAAAGTGTTTGCACTCATCATTTATTCCTTACTGTAGCCTGATTAAGAGATCAGATTCACCTGATCCCAGCTGTGTGTCCATGAAGAGTGACTGGTCAATGGATCGTCCAGATCAGTTCAGAGAGGGAGACAGTGCTGTTGATCAGAGGTAAAGTCATATGGTTCACACAGAATGACAGTTCTGCTGATCTAAACTCAGACTTTATCATTCACCAACATCTTACTCAGTTTCTCCCTTTTATTTATTCTTGAGAATTATTCAAATAAAGGTCAACTTCATGGAGAAGTGAAGAACACAAACGATAATCTGTGGAGGTTAATAAAATTAATAACTTTGCTCAAACAAGTCAACATTTAAATCTGCGTAAATATGTGCTTGAGTGATGTCATGAAACGAGGCAATGTGCAGGCATGGGGTGGATTTAATAAAAGACTACTAAACACAAGACAGTGACAGTCGACCCCCCAGGGCCGTCATCCCCCCGAGGCCTGATTCTCAAACCTACGAACAGCCCGCTAAAAGGAAGTGTGGGCTCCTTTCCACACCCACTCTGCCCTATGCAACCAGTCGTCCACCCCAGGTGCCTCCGACAGTTCCCTATCCCAAGGACAAAGCAGAGGCTAACGCACAAGCACACACTCAAAAGGAGTCAGGTCCATAGCATAGTGGCGGAGGAAGTTCTGGGCATACTCTGCCAACAGAGGAAGTCTGCCCAGTCGTGCTGCTGGCTATGACAGTAGGTCCTGAGGAACCTGCTCAGCTCTTGGATGGTACGCTACAGCATAAAACTGGAACACAAACTGAAACAGAGCTTCCGCAACCTGGAGAGCAGAAGGAAGGGAACTGAAGGGGATGAACTGACAACCCTTCGTAAATGTGTTGGTGCCCACCAAGATGGTAGTGTGCCTTTTAGATGCCGGCAGATCCATGGCAAAGTCCACAGCTATGTGAGACCATGGTCTGTGCCACTCTGACAGGGGTAGTAATTTACTGGCAGGCAAATGGCAGGAGCTTTTTGTAGTAGCACAAACCAAGCAAGATAAGACATTCTCTCACATGTCCCTCTTTAGGGATGGCCACCAATACTTTCTCAAGGTAACTTCCGGAGTATGAGACACTCCAGGATGCCTAGTAGCTGGAGTGGTGTGAGCCCATTCTATCACCCTCAACCTGAATCGCTCCTGCACAAAGACTAGACCAGGTGGACAACGAGGTGGCCCTGGATTAATCATCTCTTCCAAGTCCCATGTGATTGGAGTGATCAGAACAGAGACTGGTAGAATGGGCTCTGCTTCCTTGGAACAGTCAGGGGAGTCAAATTGGCGAGAGAGTGCATCTGCCTAGCTATTTTGCTTCCCTGGTTGAGTATTCAAACATTTAATCTGCCAGATATATTCGAGGTTTTGGTGGTCAGTCAACACAATAAAGGGCTGCCGAGCCCTTTCCAGCAGGTTGTGCTACTGTTCTAATGGGGCCTTGACAGCAAGCAGTATGCAGTTCCTGATGTCAATTTCATTCAACCTCTGTCAGTTTGTGTGAGAAGAAGTCACCATGGATAGAGTTTGTTGGTCAAATTATGGTGTTGCAATAAAACTGCCCCCCAGTCCCACCTCCGAGGCATAAACCTTCAAAATAAATTATTTAGCCAGGTCAGGCATCCAAAGAACTGGGGCGGATACAAATTTCTCTTTCAGTGTTGCGAAGACATTTCTAGCCTCTGGAGTAAGTTTAATTTTTTGGGTTTGCTTTGAAGGTAGGATGTTAGAAGGGTGACTATGCTACTGTAAATCTCTATAAAATGCTTATAGTAATTGGCGAATCCCAAAAACCTCTGCAACTCCTTAACTGACTTGGGCTCTGGCCACTCAGACACAGCTTGCACCTTAGCTTCCTCCATGGAAACTCCCTTAGTGCTGATGCCATGACCAAGAAATGCAACCCACGCTTGTGAAAATCACACTTTTCTGCCTTCACATACAACTGGTGCTCAAGCAGGCAAATCAGCACCCTCCAAATATGCCATATGTGCTCTGGCAACATTTTGGAAAAACTCTGAAGGTTGTCAATGTAGACGACCATGAATCCATCGAGCATGTCCGGAAAGATATCATTAACAAATCCCTGGAACACAAAGGGGGGTTTGCATTACGTTGTATTCAGAATGTCCGGAGGCTGTGCTGAAGGTGGTCTTCCACTCAACACCTGCCCAAATGCACACCAAGTTGTATGCGCTCCAGAGGTCTAACTTAGTAAGCCAAGAAGACCACCAGAGTTGCTTGATGGTAGCGGGAATCAGTGGAAATACTTCACTGTGACGTCAATAAGCCCACAATAGTCGATGCAGGGGGTGAATCTTTCATGAAAAAGAAACGGGCAGAGCTTAGGGAGCGCAACTGACTAATAAAAGCATGCCGGAGGCCTCGGTCATGTATTTCTCCATTGGCTGATTGTCCGGCTCGGATAACAGATAAATATGTGAACACATCACAGCACAGCACACAGAACCAGGGGAGATGTACAATGACTTTTACATTTGAAATCTAAAAGGGTCACAGAAAAAAGATGATTAGAACACTGATAACTGAACCGAAATACCAAATTGCTTATTAGAAATTAAATGATCCACCTGTTCTCTGGGGGACTTAATTTAGGGCATTGCCTCTTCCAACGACCACAGTAAAGGCAAGCCCGACAATCCCGGGTGTTGTGATAAGATACCCCCAACTCCATGGGCTCTGGGACAGGCTCCTCACAGGCAGGGGTGGTGCCAGCTGAGGTCTTGGATTGTGAGGGAAGACGAGGTAGTGAGCGTCAGCAAACCTTTTCTCGGAGGTGGTTAACCAAAGTAGTCACAAGATGAATGAGCTTGTATTGGCATCCCTGCAGTCACACTCCATCTGTTTCTCCATGCTGAGCCCCTCTCTGTAGATAGCCAGTAGAGCCTCATCGTGCCACCCACATTCTGCAGCCAGGATATGGAACTCGATGGAGTAGTCGAAGACAGTCCCCGTACCCTGCTGCAGACTTAGCAGCCAGCAACTGCTGGATTGCCTCTGCCTGGGGTGATCGAACAGAGTTTGGAGGTGGTGCAGGAACTGGACAGAACACAAGAAAAACAATAATATTAATGAACAATAATAATAATAATGAACAGAACAAGAACAGAACAAGGTGGATCAAACAGAAAACAAACAAGGTCTTGTGCTCCCAGCCAATTCAGAATCCTTGTAACCACTAGGCTGCTTCCAACCCAGAAAGGAAACACCTAAACACACACAGGTGAAGTGCAAATGAAGTCCAGGAAAGCACCAAGCTACTTCCAACCCCAAAAGGAAGCATTTTGCCTTACTCAGACTCCATAGAAAGAGTCCACACATGGTATTGCAACCGCACTCTAACAGGGTGGCCGGGCAGCATGAGCCTGTAACTCAAAACAAACAAACAAATAAAGGAACATGAGTCACACAAGGTAATTCAGCAAACAGAGTCATAAGCCAAAGTGAACACACAAACCCTCAGTGGGAGAATTGTCAGAAAATACTTAGAGTTACCGGAGTTCACAGATTAACTTGAGCAAAAAACAGACACTCTATAAAGATGGACTGAGACACACAAATGAAAAGGAAAAACCCAAATGCACACTCGATAATGAGGGAAATGGGTTGGTCTGTGTTAATGTAATAATAAAGGGGTCATGATCTAACCTAAGAGTGACCTACTAGGTAGGGAACATGAAGTGAAGACTTGTCATGCTCATTGCATTCCGCGACCGGCACTAAAACCCGGAATTGGCCGGTTGCAGTTCGGGAGTCATTTTCGGTCAGTCATTGAGTCACCTGCCCAATTCTGATAACAGTCAGCTCAACTGTGTAGAGGCGGTAGAGGTTTGGTGCATATCAGAGTTTAAGTGTGTGATTGTGTTTTGAAAATAACTGTTCTTTACTTTTTCTACAGATTTCAAAATAATAAATCACTTACTGGGAACAGAAGTCATGAGGAGGATCAGAGCAATGTCAGAGGTGAGACGATGAACATCACCATGACCATGAAGCAGACAGAGCTCACTAACACACCACTGACTGGTAAGACCTCCATTATACCTGTGAATATGATAAATGTCAATCTGATACACTCTGATAACCAGTAGTTTCGCCTGTAACCTGTTCTATAATCAGCTTTTATAACTAAATTCCTAATGTGAATTATGGAAAAATATTTTTTACATTTGATTACACTTGATGATTATTAATATTATATGTTATTGTTCATTAGGGCTGACCTCAGGATATCAGAATAAACTCAAATCCATACTGCTGGAGAAATGTAAAAGAGTTAATGAAGGAATCTCCCTGCATGGAGTCTCAGCTCTTTTGAATGAGATCTACACAGAGCTCTACATCACAGAGGGAGGCAGTGGAGAGGTCAATAATCAACATGAGGTGAGACAGATTGAGACAGTGCTCAGGAGGCCAGCAACACAGGAGACACCTATCAGATGCAACGACCTCTTTAAAGACAAAGCCATTAGAACTGTACTGACTAAAGGAGTTGCTGGAATTGGAAAAACTGTCTCAGTGCAGAAGTTCATTCTGGACTGGGCTGAAGAAGAAGCAAATCAGGACGTTACCTTCATATTCCCACTTCCTTTTAGGGAGTTGAATTTGATGAAGGACAAACACCTCAGTCTGATGGAGCTCCTTCATGTCTTTTTCCCAGAAATGAAAGAATTAAGATCAATAGACAGTGATGCCTACAAAGTCATGTTCATCTTTGATGGTCTGGATGAGTGTCGACTTCCTCTAGATTTCCTCAACAATCAGCATTTGAGGGACGTGTCAGAATCAGCCTCAGTGGATGTGGTGCTGACAAACCTCATCAAGCGCAATCTGCTTCCCTCTGCTCTCCTCTGGATAACTACTCGACCAGCAGCAGCCAATCAGATCCCTCCTGAGTGTGTTGACCAGGTAACAGAGGTACGAGGGTTCAGTGACCTTCAGAAAGAGGAGTACTTCACGAAGAGGATCAGGGAGCAGAGTCTGGCCAATAGAATCATCTCACACATCAAGTCATCAAGAAGCCTCTACATCATGTGCCACATTCCAGTCTTCTGTTGGATTGCTGCCACTGTTCTAGATAGAATGTTCACTGAAGCAGTGAGTGGAGAGATCCCCAAGACTCTGACTCAAATGTTCACACGTTTCCTCATCTACCACATCAAACACAAGGGGCAAAAGTACCATGGAAACTGTGACACGGACCCTGATCAAACTAAAAAGAATGTTCTGGCACTGGGAAAACTGGCTTTCCAACAGCTGGAAAAAGGCAACCTGATTTTCTATGAGGAAGAGCTGAGAGAGTGTGGCATTGATGTGAGAGAAGTGTCAGTGTACTCAGGAGTGTGTACCCAGATCTTCAGGGAGGAGTTTGGGCTGCACCTGGGGAAGGTATACTGCTTTGTGCACCTGAGTGTTCAGGAGTTTCTGGCTGCTCTCTATGCATTTATCACCTCCATCTCCAACAAGAGAGACGTAGAGATTGAAACCACTGGCCTCTCTGGTCTTCTCCACAAGTCCTCAGTGTCCGACCTGCTGAAGAGTGCAGTGGACAAGGCCTTACAGAGTGAGAATGGACACCTGGACCTTTTCCTGCGCTTCCTCCTGGGTCTCTCACTGGAGTCCAATCAGAGTCTCTTACAAGTCCTCCTGACACAGACAGGAAGCAGCTCTCACAACAAAGAGGAAACAGTGAAGTACATTAAGGAGAAGATCAGTGAGAATCCGTCTCCAGAGAAATCCATCAATCTGTTCTACTGTCTGAATGAGCTGCATGATCACTCACTAGTGCAGGAAGTGCAAAGATACCTGAAGAGAGAGCAGTACTCTCGTCTACGTGGACTCAGTCTCTCTCCTGCTCAGTGGTCAGCTCTGGTCTTTGTGTTGCTGAACTCAGAAGAGGATCTGGATGTGTTTGACCTGAGTATATTTGACAGATCAGATGAATGTCTTATGAGACTGCTGCCAGTGGTCAAAGCATTCAGAAAAGTTGTGTGAGTGTTTTCATTCATAAATGTCTTACTGCACTTTCTTGTAATTTCACATTGTATGATACTGATGATAATCATTAATTACATACTTATTGTGTGTGTAGATGTGTGTGTGTAGGTGTGTAGATGTGTGTATATGTGATGAGTGTGTGTGTGTGATTAGTGTGTGTTTGTGAGTGTGTGTGTGTGTGTGTGTGTGTTGACAGTGTTCTAATCTCTCATTATTTCTCTCCCAGTCTACGTGATTGTTTTCTGACATGTGAAAGTTGTTCAGTTCTGGCCTCAGTTCTCAGTTCAAACTCCTCAAGTCTGAGTTATCTGGACCTGGGTAATAATGATCTGCAGGATTCAGGAGTGAAGCTGCTCACTACTGGACTGGAGAATCCACACTGTACACTGGAGATACTGAGGTGAGAGCATCATCATTATCACTGTGCACATGCTGTGTGTGTGTGTGTTCATGTATTTATTCAATTATTCACGCATTGTGGGGACCTTTTGTCCCCTAAAATCACTTTTATCTGTTTTTTGGGGTTTTGTGGGGACATTTGAGAGGTCCCCATGAGGAAAAATGACTTTATAGAAAATGTGCTTATTTTATTTGAGAAACTAAAAGAGGTAAAATATGTGCTTTTGGTTACTGAGGTTAAGGTTAGGGTTAGGATTAGGTGTAGGTGTAAAATTATATACATCTAGTCATTATGGGAGTCTATGGAAAGACCTCACAAAGATAGTAATACAAGATGATGCGTGTTTGTGTGTGTGAGAGCGAGAGAAAGTGTGTGTGTGGATGTGTAAGTATGGGGGGCCATTAGGGACTTTATTCAGAATTACTATGCATACAAGTATGTGAAACCAAAACCATTCACATGCTATACTGAAAACTGCACACACAAGTGAAAGCATTTACATACACTACTAAAACACTCACATAAACAACTGAAAATGTATACCTTCACACACACAACTGAAATGCTCTCTCACACACTACTGAAAAGCTCTCCAGAGGCCACCAGAAGGCACAGCGGATAAACTGGAAAGTCCTTTGGACTCCTGAATGGCCGGCAATAACTGACGAGTGCACCCAGGCCAGGACATCAGGTTGGAGTGGGGTAGGCATGAAAAGATATCCAGGTGGCACACCTGCCGGAATGGGCTCCAAGGCCTGTGCTTAGTTTCCAGTTCCCACTGGACAGGAGCATTGATCTGGGTAATGATGAGGACAGGTGTGGGGTCCGTCTGGGAAGTGTCGGCTTCATGTTGGCATGAGAGGGCATTCGCTTGGACCTCAGACAGTAAGACAGGTGGAAGTTTGAAAAAAGGGCCCACCGCGCCTGTTGTGGGTTAAGCTGTTTGGTGTTCTGGATAGTGATGAGATTTTGGTGGTCCGTCCAGACCGTAAATGGTTCACTGCTGCCCTGGAGCCAGTGTTGCCATTCTTCCAGAGCTCAGTTGATGGCCAACAGCTCACGGTCCCCTACTTTGTAACGCTGCTGAGTGGGGTCGAACTTCTTGGAGAAGAAACTTCAGGGATACAGCTTCTGGTCTGGACCTCATTGTGACAGGATGGCTCCGGTGCTCTCAAAGCGCTGACAGAGCCGGTGAAAAGCCTCTATAGTGTTGGGAGTAGGGGCCAATGACACACTGGCTCCAGCTTCTGAGGATCCATGGCCACAACCTTGGGATGAGATGACAAAACCCAGGAACATGCTGGAGTGCTCATGAAAGGTGCATTTTTCCAAATTACAGTACAGTTGGTGAGTGAGCAGTCTCTTGAGTACCACCCTGACATGGTGTGTTCTTCCAGAGTCTTGGAGTAGATCAGGATGTCTTCAAGGTAGACAAAAGCCCAATGACCTAGTATGTCCCACAAGGCATCGTTGATAAACTGCTGGAAGGCTTCGGGAGCATTGCAAAGGCCAAAGGGCATCACAAGGCTCTCATAATAACCAGTCGGGATGATGAATGCCATCTTCCACTCATCGCCCTTCCTGATGCACACCAAGTTGTAGGAGCTCTGGAGGTCCAACTTAGTGCAAAAGGTGGCACCGCAGAGAGCATCCAGGGCAGTGTTGGTTAGCGGTCTTGTCGAGCCCCCGAAAGTCAATTGTCAGGTTGTAGGGGTGGTGCAGAGGCAGTCAAATGGCACGTTGTTTGCAGAAGACTTCCACCAGGTCACGATACAGCGTGGGGATTGTAACAAACCACCCAGCATTTGCACACAAACAAGGGGTTTATTAAGGTTTATTAGGAAGGGAGGAAACACACAGACTATGTTTGTGAGATGCCATACACACATTTACTCATCCACTACCACCTGACTATTCACACTATATACAGGTCCTTTCTGGCAGTCCATAAAGGTTCTCAGTCCAAAAAAAATAGAAAAATGAAAAATGGTGGCAAACACAACCAAGGGGAAAGCAAGCCCGGTGTCTCATCGGTCCTCAGCCTTCCCACTTCTGACTCCACACAGTGACTCCACAAGTCAGCAAGCCCAAATCAAACATAATCCAAAAATAGGTCCTCTGTTTCTTGGAGGAGAACCTGCTTTCACTCCCAAAGGTGATGACTTGAAGCAGGTTTACCAACAAACACAACTTGTGTCCTTTGTCTGTGCCGTAACATGTGGTTACCAGACCTGAGCATAAGCTACCCTTTTCTTCTCCCCCATTTGGCTTTTATAGACCAGGGGAAGACTTCTACTGCCCCCTAGGGGCCAGGTGTAAATGTGACAGGGGTTTACCTGTTACAGGATGGTCTTTGTGTCGACATCAGGGGCCTTAGACTTCTTAGAGTTCAGAACAGGTCAGCCCCCCTTGTATGATCCAGTTCTGGCACCAGGAGATAAGGGGATTGTGTAGCAGCAGCCAGGGGTATCCAAGGATGAGACGAGGAGGTGAGATGGTGGTGATGAGGAATTGGTTATGCTCCTGGTGCTGATCGATATAGAGGATGATGGGTTGCATCCAGTGAGTGATAGGGCTGGTGGAGAGGGGCTGACTGTCAACTGAGGTGATCTGAATTGGCTGGGATAATGCCTCAATCTCCACCCCCAGTTGCTTGGCAAACGCTTGATCAATGAAGGCACCGGAGTTGAGGAAGGCGGAACTTCTGATCCGTTGGTGAGCAATCAGAAGGTGTACCTGAACCATCAGCCAAGAAACAGTCAATGAGGTGGAGAGAAGATGAAGTGGACCTGGTGAGCTGCTCTCAGAACCGTTTCCTGGACAAAGAGGGCATACAGCACAGTAGTGATTAGGAAAGCCACAATAAGCACACAGGCCCTCCCTGTATTGTCAATCCCTTTTCGTGGTGGTAAAGGAGGTGCATCCAAGATGCATGGGTTTCCTGGCTCTGGAGTGGTCCATGGGGCGAGGTGGAGAGCCGACGGCGCCGGGTGCCAGTGGTGGTGAGACGGAGTGGAGAGTCAATGGAGTGGTAATGGTCTGGGTGAAGGGTGCTGGTTGGTAAGTTGAAGCAGCTGGTGGCAAGTTGCGGTGAGCAGACCTTGGACGTGAGCTCATACGTTGGTCGATCTAGAGGGTGAGTTTAATTAAACCCTTCAGGGTGACTGGGAGCTCCCGTTCTGTGAGTTCATCCTTTATACAGGAAGCCAGTCCCTTGTAGAAGGCCGTCCAGAGCGCGGCGTCTCCCCAGTTGGTCTGCACATCCAGGGTATGGAAGTTGGCAGTGTAGCGGCTCACGGTGATACAGTCACAGGTCTGTTTCCACCACACTGTCGGGATGCTCGAACATGAGTAGTAGATGCCGGGTGAATGCTGGATACGAGCGTCTGACGTCCGATACAGCAGGGAGATGAGAAGCGCAATGCTCGAGCAATCCGTGGAGAATCATCATACATCATCAACATCACACTTCCCATCTATGCCATTTCACTTTTGTGGTAACAAGATTTGGGGTTCAGCAGTGGAGGAGTGGGCTACAGTGACTGGGGCTCGGTGCTCGGCAGACTGCTCCTGAACAACTCCGCAGAGTGTTGCAACCTCCTAGTGCAGAGACACGACTTCACTACATAGTTGATCTATCAACACAGCCTGGATCGCAACCGAGTTAGCGAGTGCGTCAAAATCTGCTGGGTTAACAGCTTGTGGCTCAGTCATTCTGTCAGCGATCTAATAAGGATATATGGCAGAAATGCTAACCATTAGCCGTTAGCTGTTAGCACATGTAGCATGGATGGTTAACCCAAATGTGGAATAAAACGTTGATATAAGAACTCTCTACACTACAAGCAAGATAAAATATGGACAATAAAGAGTAATATTCAGGAAGTTGCTAATGTCCAACATAAAATTCGAGTATAAAATGTATGAGTTTGTGTCAGTGATCTGGTTAGGATTTGGCAGAGATGCTAACAGTTAGCCATAGCCGTTAGCCAGTGTAGCGTGGTGGTTAACCCAAACGCGGATTGGAGCACAAGTAGGTAGAATGGCCACACGAGTTGATATAAGAACTCTCTACACTAAGAACAAGATTTCCCACAAGAAACCACGTCCTATAAGACACACTCAATCAAGAGGATGAACCAAATAACTGGAGTACTCACAGTTGAAGCCAAAATGAATCGGAGTTGGGCCAGGTTGACTCAATGACTGAGCAAAGCACCGCCAGAAAATGACTCCTTTTAAATTTCCTGAACCAAGATCACTTCTGGGTCCTAGTCCCGATCGCGTTCCGCAGAGTTCGTGACAATGTGTGTGTGTTTCTGTGTGGGTGTATGTGTGTGTGTGTCTGGGGCGTGTGTGTGTCGATGTGTAAGTGTGATGAGTTTTACCTCCTTCTCTCTGCAGGTTGTTTAACTGCGGTATTACAGGTGAAGGTTGTGCTGCTCTGGCTTCAGCTCTGATATCAAACCCCTCATCACACCTGAGAGAACTGGAGCTGAACTATAATAAAGTAGGAGATTCAGGAGTGAAGCAGCTCTCTGTTCTACTGGAGAATCCACACTGTACACTGGAGACATTGCAGTGAGTTACTCATGTACTGTTCACACACACTGTGGCAGGGCTGCCAACTCTCACGCCAAATCTGAAATTCTTCTGTGTTGTAATTTTTTCACTCATGTGAAATGACTATAAATGACGTTTCTCTCACTGATGATTCGCTGAAAACAGTTGCCAGAGACAGTTGTCCAAACGCCGCTCCCCCCCCGATGCTGCATGATGTGTGGATGTGTGTGTGTGTGTGTGTGTAGATGTGTAAGTGCGATGAGTTTTACCTCCTTCTCTCTGCAGGTTGTGGGAGTGCAGTATTACAGGTGAAGGTTGTGCTGCTCTGGCTTCAGCTCTGATATCAAACCCCTCATCACACCTGAGACAACTGCAGCTGGACAACAATGATGTAGGAGATTCAGGAGTGAAGCAGCTCTCTGTTCTACTGGAGAATCCACACTGTACACTGGAGACACTGCAGTGAGTTACTGTACTGTTCACACACGCTGTGTATATGTATGTAGCTGTATGAGTGTGAGAGTGATGCTGCATGACGTGTGTGTGTGTGTGTGTGTAGATGTGTGTGTGTCTGGGGTGTGTGTGTGTGTAGATGTGTAAGTGTGTGTGTGTGTGTGTAGATGTGTAAGTGTGATGAGTTTTACATCCTTCTCTCTGCAGGTTGTGCAAGTGCAGTATTACAGGTGAAGGTTGTGCTGCTCTGGCTTCAGCTCTGATATCAAACCCCTCATCACACCTGAGAAAACTGCAGTTGAACTTCAATGATGTAGGAGATTCAGGAGTGAAGCAGCTCTCTGTTCTACTGGAGAATCCACACTGTACACTGGAGACACTGCAGTGAGTTACTGTACTGTTCACACACACTGTATATATGTAGATATGTGTATGAGTGTGAGAGTGATGCTGCATGACGTGTGTGTGTGTAGATGTCTGTGTGTGTGTTTGTAGTTGTGTGTGTGAGTGTAGATGTGTGTGGTGTGGGTGGGTGGGTGTGGGGTGGGTGGGTGTGGTGTGTGGGTGCGTGTGGTGTGTGTGTGTGTGTGTGTATATGTGGGCGTGGGTATGTGAGAGAGAGAGAGAGTGAACTCCAGTCTAGCAGAAATCTCCTGCATGTGTGATCATGTTGTTCGAACTGTGTAAAACCTGATGTCTGATTATGATAATGTTAATGTCTGATTCTCTCTTCTACAGCATCAACTGTCAAACATTCAGGAGGAAAATATTATGAGTGTGTCTTGCTGACCTGAATGTGTGTGTGTTTGTGTGTGTGTGTGTGTTTAAAATATTTCCAGCAAATATCTAAAAAGACTTATAAACAGCAACTGAGGCTGAAAAAAACTCTTGATTATCTTTTTTACTCAACTATGTGATGCCATTTCACATACACACACACACATTAATTCACATTAATATTGCATTGTGAGTAATGTAATTTGTGCATGCACAAGACTTATAGCTACCGGCTGAAATAAAGTTTTTACTGATGTCAGTAGGGTGTTGGTATGTCAGACGTCTTTGTGTAGCTGCAAATGATAACTGTGTCAGGGCGAGTGGGTGACGGCTAGACGACATAGAGGTTTGTCCCCGCTCAGTGAAACACCCACTGAGACTGAGAAAATAGCTAAACCTTAGTGGCACCAGCAGCCATGGTAAACTGTTTACCGGGAGCCAGAGCTCTGGACATCAGGGCCAATCTTAAGGTGCTTGCTAGTAATAGACGTAGATAGTCCAATAGTCATCCATGTCGGCACCAACGTCACGCTCAGACAGTCTGCAGTAACCAAAAGTAATTTTAAAGAGGTGCGTGAGCTAGCCAAAACAATGTTGCAGGCAGTAATTCTCTCTGGCCCCCTCCCAGCTAGACGTAGTGCTGAGACCTACAGCAGCCTTTGGTTGTTGAACTGCTGGCTGTCAAAGTGGTGCTCTGAAAATAGGGGAGAGTGCTGGCCGTATCTCAATGAACATAGCAGCTACCCTTTATGCAGGTTCAGGTGTAGGCGGCCATTGACAAACCGGAGCCAAGGCCAGGCCGCAGGCAGAAAGGCTAAACCGACTGCCTGTGAGTTGCCTTGAGCCGCCACCTAGGTACCACCATATTGACATTGCCTCTGTGCCCCGAACCAAAAATAGTTCACATCCTTTTCTAATCTAATTTGTATTAAATTAGAGCACCCAATGCAGAATACCCTCTTTACGATTTACCGTCCACCAGGTCCTTGTTCAGAATTTTTAACTGAATTTGCTGAATTTCTGTCAGACCTGGTTATTTCCACTGAAAGAGCAATAATTGTGGGGAACTTTAATATTCATGTAGATAATGAACAATCTTCTGACAGCAGCTTTTACTAATTTACTGGACTCCATGGGCATTGTTCAAAATGTAATTGGGCCCACTCACAACTGCGGTTCCACTCACAACTTCGTTCCACCTTAGATTAAACTGCTCATTGCCACTGTCGGCTCAGGCTTGCTTGTTGGCCCGGTTATATGTAAAGTGCTTTGTGACAAAAACTGTTGTTAAGTGCTCAATATAAATAAAATTTAATTTAATTGAACTAAAGTGTCCAACTTTAACGTGATGAAATCTGGTAACACTGAAAAACACTGAAAAGTTAGCTAAAATGGCATAAACGACAGAAGGATTGTAATATGGATCTCAATATATCTCCTGAACACTATGTAGAGAACAGTATCACACACAGACATCTTGACTGGATTCCACACTGCTCACGAGTCAATGATGGAGGTGGTCTAGTGGTGGTCTAACACCTAACTCTAACCACTGCCCTCTAAATCAAGAGGTTGTGGGTTTAAATCCTACCTCCAGCACCACCACCATTGGGTCCCTGAACAAGACATTTAGACCCAAGTTGCTGCAGGGAAACTGTGCCTAAAATTAGGAGATGAAATTTGCTCTGGATAAAAGCTTCTGCTAAATGGCATAAATGTAAATGTAAGTAAAACCACATCAAATGTGACTCTGCACTGCAAAACCAGTCACTTGTCGCAATTTTGTTTTCATGAAAGGGCATAAAGCAACCTTCAAAACGATACCTATATCGGATGAATTTGACGACATATGACTGAGATATCAACATTCAAAGGAGTCGGGTTTCTCCTGTCACGCCAAGTGAGAAACGGAGAAATCTGCCTTTGAAGTTGACTCTCGCCGTAGCACTCACAGACGCTTGGTGCGGTCGCGGCTACGTTTGCATTTACGGTAGCCTACGCACACCACACGGATAGCCCACCTGCTTTAGGTTAACTGAGCCAGAGAAATATCTTCATCTAGTCAACGAGTGGATTTACCGTAAATACTGTAAATAGCGGTCAAAACCAGAAACGTTTAACATTCTGCTGGAATTGAATTCCTCACCTCAAGAAAGTCACGTTTTTAGGATGAAAAGGGTAAGTTTTTCAGCCAAATTTATTCACAACAGTACAGTATAGACCTTCCACTGTTTCAAAACACAAAAAAAAATCCAGCATTTTAGCCCACACAACATAAACGTTCATTTTTCTCGGAAACCTCTGTTGCAACAAGCGACTGGTTTCGCTGTGCAGCGTCACAAATGTTATAGTCCCCTCGAAGCAGGCAAGAAATCTTGGTATCACTCTAGACAAGGAACAATCTTTATCTTTCAGAACAATCTTAATCTTTCAGAAAGGATCTGTCCCTTTCTCAGCACTGACACTACTCAGTTACACGTCCAGTCTAGGATTGCACCGATACCAGTATCGGGTATCGGGCCGATACTTCATTAATATACTCGTACTCGTACTCGAAAATAATTGCCAATACCACGCACCGATACCACTCAATGGTATTTCACTACAACAAACGTCGTAGTCGGCAGGTGTAATTTGTTGTCCCACCTGACTTCATTGTCTAGGGGGAGACAACGATCCAGAAACTTAGGTTCAGAGGTCCTGCCCACAAGCTCGTGTGAAATCCAGGGCTCCAGATGGCGACTACAATGTTCGCCAGTGCGACTGGATTTTTATTTTCCAACTAGTTTGTTCTTTCCAGTCACCAATGGCAATTGGTGCCAATCCAAGGAATTTTTTTTTAAAGAAGCAAGAAACGGCTTTTAATTATGCACAGATAGTCTCAGCCCTAGCGTTTCCCACAACGCTTTATAGTTAAGGTGGCCGTCGTGACTATGTCCCCTGCGGGGAAAATAAATAAACAATCCTGTTGTATTCATAGCCAGTAAAAGAAGACTGCGTTACGATGAGGCCGAATAGCGGCATCTAAACTTCCGAACTCAAAAGAAGATGCTACAATGTTTATATGAAATAGGACCGAACGCGGAAGTTCCCGATGCCTTTTGTAACTTTTGTACCGCAAAAAAAGCATTTGGTGGACAGGGTTTTTTTTTTTTTTACCGCAGAGTGCTTCAAGTTGAAATCCGTTCAGCTTCTAGAACAGCGCTTTGCTCGTCAACATCACTTCTCTCTTGCTAGCCAATCAAAATCGAGGAAGCGTTAGTCGTAATGTAAATATAAGTCAGGCTCCTAACTTCTTTCTTTTGTCCAGAGCCCTGAATGTATCAACAGACTTTTTTGCTGACTTATAAGTTGCCTGTGTTAAATATGCAGTACATTTCATTTTCTTTATCTGCTTATATTTACATTTTGTCTAATGTGATGACACTTTTTTGTTATAACCAGAAAGATCTGTTTATTTTTGGCGTGGAATAGGCTTGTGTTAATGATTTGATATTTAGCCTTATTATAGCCTTATTATAATCTGCAAAGGAGAAAGTAAAATCTGGCTTCCAATTAATTACATCTAAGAATCTACGAAGTATCGCTATCGGCACTGGGTATCGGCAAGTACACAAATAAAAATACTCGTACTCGTATCGGTTTGTAAAAAAGTGGTATCGGTGCATCCCTAGTCCAGTCTCTTGTCATTTTCAAGCTGGACTACTGCAAATCTCTAATGGCTGGACTTCCACTGAAGGCAACTAGACCACTTCAACTGATCCAGAATAAAACTGTGAGATCCGTCTAGAATGTTCCTAAATTCTCCACACCACACGCTCCCTGTGGCTGCTCACATCAGGTTCAAATCCTTAACACTCTCCTTCAAGAACAAGTCTGGAGCTGCACCTCCTTACTTAACAGCAGCACTAATCGATCAGCGTGTCACTTCTCATCCTCTCAGAACATCAAGTGCAGCTCGTCTCTAACCATCCATACTCAAAAGAAGAGGAAGATCTGCATCAAGACTCTTTACAGTGTTGGCTCCTCAGTGGTGGAACAAACTTCCCACTGTCATCAGAACTGCTGAGTTCCGTCTTCACGTCATGTGAAGAAACATCTCTTTAAGGAGCATTACATTTAGTTTTTTGATCCAGCCTGCCAAATTTGTCTAAATTTTATTATCAAACAACATTCGTTTTGCATTTTTCCTGCAATGTCTGTGTTCTCCCAATATATGGCACATTAACCTTTGCTGAGGTGTGACATATTATTCCATGTTTTTAATTTGCGTTTTGAGCCCCATAGTAAACATGAGCGGACCAAAGAAAAGAAAAGTGGACAGTGAATGCCGAGTGCTTAAGAGGGAGTGGACAGCTAAATATTTTTTCACCAAAGTCCAATCAATGGCTGTATGTCTGATATGCCAGGAAGCTGCTGCGGTTTTCAAAGAATACAATATCAGCAGTCACTTTCCCACGAAGCATGCTAACTAGACTAGCAAGCAGTCACCGCAAGAATGGGAGGCTACTGCTCAGAGGTTGACGGCTAATTTACAAAACAAATTTCACAGATAAACTGCGATTCTAGAGTCAAGTACCAAAGCAAGTTTAATGCTATCCCAAGGCAGCTCATTTGATAGGCCAATATGGCCCAAAACTTCATTTTCATTCTTCATTTTCAGGATAAGATTTTTTTTCCTTTCATAACGTAAGCAAGTAAATAATAGAAATAAATACATAAAGAAAAATGCCTTTTATGCTTTTTATCAGTTAATTTTATTTTGTATCCAGGTGGATACCAAATGGATAAAGAAGTGTTTCCATCAGGCACTAACCTTATTTTTCTTCACAGCACTAAACTGATGGTGAGTTATGACCACTGCGTTATGAAAGAAATGCATTGCGAAAATAATTTGTATAATAAGCCTCACGTTTTCATGCTTTGCTAGCTTTTAAAGACCAAAACCTTTTATGTTATGACATTTACATTTAATTTATATTAGTTCACACAAACACTCCATCCATCTCCTCTTGGTCTGGCCCCTCTGTCAAATTTAAGAACCCATTGTGCCCCAGGGTCAAAAAGTTTGCCCACCTCTGTGCTAGATAGACTTGAACATGTTGTTGGTATCAGGGGAATGGCCCTCTCTTGGTTCAGATCCTACCTCTCAGGCCTCTATCAGTATGTAAATATAAATAGTGATTCCTCAGAACACGTCAAGGTGAAATATGTAGTACCACAAGGATCAGTTTTAGGTCCCTTGCTGTTTTCGCTGTACATGCTACCTTTAGGCTCAGTTATTCGTAAACATGGAATTAGCCTTCATTGTTTTTTGCCGACGATACACAATTATATATATCGGCTAAACCAGAAGACAGACAGCAACTTCAGATAACTGAAGAATGTTTAATTGACATAAAAAAGTGGATGTCGGACAACTTCCTCCAGTTACATCTAGACAAGACTACGGTTCTTCTTACTGGCGCTAACGCCACCAGAAGTCAGCTATCTGACATCATGGTCAATCTTGATGGATTATCCATTGTACCAAGTACAATAGGGTTCAGATGTCCAACATCTGAAGAACATTCAACTGGGAACTTCTATACACAGAAGAGTTTAAGATAAGGGTGTAAGATACATAGCGTGGGATAAGGGTCTAACAGTGAATCCCACAATAAGAATCCCACGAATCCCACTATATATCGCACACCACTAATGTATATGAGAATGAGGATGTCTACGTCTATGTGTGTTAGTGTGCATCAGTACCAGAATGTTATAACAACAACAATAAAACATCAAACACGGGGGTTGAGGGACATTAGGGGGTGATCCGTGACCTGTCTTTACTAACCTGCAGATAAACCATATGTGTGCGCAAGTAGCCCATATTAAATGCCCATACCTTCATTTTGGATTGTTGAACTTGTTACCTTGGTCGGAGGCGTACCTTACTTACACGGAATGATTTAGTAGAGCCGGGGGTGATTTTTATGTTCCGGACCACATAAAACACGTAGAGTCTGTCCATTGTGATTACTGGGTTTTGCAGCGACCCAGGATCTCCTTGGGGAATTGGTGGTTGACGCTAAAGTCTGTCCCTTTAAGTTCTCTGCATTTTCACTTGCACTTTTTGCTTGAAGTGTTCCAACATTGCCACGATGGGTCTTGGACGTTGACCGTCTGTCCTTCTTCCTCCGATTCGATGAACCCGATGAAAAGTCATGTTTTGTGTCCAGGTGTCCAGTGGCATTTTCAGCTGATGCTGAATGAAATTTTGGACTGTGACTTCGGCATCTTCTTTACCGCGCTGCATTTATTTTCCTCGCAGCATTACAGTTTGGTTTGATCAACATGATTGATGGGGACAGTTCGGCTATCACTAGATATCAGCGGGGGCACATGCACACCATCTACACCCTTGACACATACTGATTAAATCACATCACATTTAAAAGCATTTGAACTCCTGTTTTCTGAGCTTCAAACTCGTGACGTGTAGCTCCACCTCTTTCATTTACAGCAGGAAACTAAACCGGTTCAAACCGGTTCAAGTGAAAGTGAAACTTACCCTAGCAAGTGCATAGTGGCACAAAACCGTACAGCTTAAATCTTATTTATACATTCCACTAAACATTTAACATCCAGAACTGGACCAGAAGCGACTGTCTGCACGGATATTGTGCTGCTGTGAGAGACTGACCGAGTCCATTGCTGGACTTCTTATTTAGCTCCAGAGTGACCAGAGGCCTTCAGGTATTTAACACGCTTGAGTTTTACACACTTCTCATTCATTTCAACATCAAACTCTTCAGATGAAATGTACAGTGATAATGTGAATGTGAGCTGGAGTTAATTCATGATGTGAATCTGTTCTGATATGGAAAGAGTGGAATGGTTCATTTGAGCTCAAATCTCGTCAACTCAACTGTAAGTTGAGACACGACCTAAGTTGAGACACGACCAAAAATGAGTTTGTCTAGAGAACAACACAAAGAAACATGGGCGTAAAATTAACTGAGTCACAGCCACACACCTGACTCGTGTGTGTAGAGTAGGTGAGATGAACTGTTTGCGTTTGTTTTTTTTTTCTACTCACACAATTATTTTAGGTATACATACATATATTTTTCACAATAGAGAGTGCGATTTTTTTTTATAATTGTTTTCGGGGGGGACATGTCCCCTCCGTCCCCCCCCGGGATTTACGCCCATGCAAAGAAAGAAGAGAGTTGAGAGAATAATTTCGTTCTGCTTAAAAAATAAATAGAAAATTTAACAACTCTGCCTTAAACAAACACATCTGAATTCACATTAATCTGTATAGAATTAATTTAGAATAATTAGGGCAGCTCTATGGTCAGAGAAGTGGACTTCTGGATTGATCTGTAATGATTACTAAAAATTACTCTCATAAGACATACTGACTGAGAGAAGAGGAAAAGCAGCGTGTGATAGAGGACATCTTGTGAAATAAGAGTGTGCAACAGATGAAGGAGTTGTAGTCTGATTCAGGGTAAGAGATCAGACTCAGCTGAAGCCAGTGGTGTGTTTATGAAGGAGGCAGTTCTACTGAGATAAAGGGAAGATCCTGAGTGGAAGAATAAAGCATCTTTAAAACAGCAGCATTTACACAATTATAACCTAGTCAAGAACACCATCTCCACACACCAGATTTCTGTAAAATTTTGTTTTATCACAAGTATTAAATGTGTAGTCTTAATGTGTAATTTATCTGAAAGCTTCTACAAAGGTTTTTAAAAATGTATTTAAAATGATTTACAGAATAAAACTTTTCAGACTGTCTTCTTCTTCTTCTTCTTCTGCTATAGGAATGTCTAAACATTACTCATCAGCTCCCTTATTTGTTGTTGTGAAAGTGAAAGAGTGAAAGTGAGTGATTATTTGTCATCGTGAACACAACACAGCACAGCACACTACAACCAAATGTAAGCTCTGCATTTAACCCATCCGTAAAGGAGCAGTGTCCAGCTAACAAGCACCTGGGGAGCAGTGCTTGGGGACGGTACCTTGCTCATGAGTACCTCAGTGGTAACTTTACTGGCCCTGGATTCAAACTGGTGACCTTCTGATCACGGGGTGAACACCCTACCGTTACGCCACCGACTGCCCCAGTTGTTGTTATTGTAGTCTGAAGAGGAACTCAATGGAACCCGCACGTAAGATCAGGAAGAGAGAGGGTGCTGCTGATGTGAGGTAAAGACATAAGCATGACACAGAGACATTATTGAGGATAAAAGATGCTCATGAGAGCAGTTATAACATTAAAATCCTGAAGTTTATACTAAATGTGTCAAAACAGATTATTGCTTTACATGTTTATAACACCTAAAATATTCAATATCATGAGTAGTTCATCATAAACATTTGGTGTTTTACATTCAAATGTAAAGTTCTACATCTTTACCCTCTTCCCCTCAATTTGTTGTTACTCCAGTCAGATTAAGAGATCAGATTCACCTAAACCCAGCTGTGTGTCCATGAAGAGTGACAAGTCAGTAAATTCTTCCAGCTAATTTCAGAAGGGAAGCGGTGCTGCTGATGTGAGGTAAAGATGGTGTCACAGGCATGTTAAGAGGCGTTATGGAGAAAAAAGATGCTCATGAGGCAGTTACCTTGTTAAAATCACAAGTTTATATAAATGTGTCAAAACAGAATTATTGTTTTTATATTTCCATAACACCTAAAATATTCAATTTCATGAGCAGTTCATCATAAACATTTGGTGTTTTACATTCAAATCTAAAGTTACACATCTTTACCCTCTTACCCTCAATGTGTCCTTACTCCAGTCAGATTAAGAGATCAGATTCACCTAAACCCAGTTGTGTGTCCATGAAGAGTGACATGTCAATGGGTCTTCCAGCTAATTTCAGGAAAGGAGATGGTGCTGCTGATGCGGGGTAAAGATGGTGTACAAGCATGACGTACACAGAGATGTTCTAGGAGGATAAAAAGATGCTCATAGAGAGCAGTTATAACATTAAATCCTGAAGTTTATACTAAATGTCATCTGCAAAACAGAATTATTGTTTTTGTCTTCATAACACGTCATTAATATCATGAGCAGTTCATCATAAACATTTGGTGTTTTACATTCAAATCTAAGAAAGTTACACATCTTTGCTCTCTTGCTCTCAAGTAACATTGGTTACTCTAGTCAGGTCTAGCGATCAAGTTACCTGATCAACTGTTAGCGTCATGAAGAGTGACAAGTCAATGGGTCTTCCAGCTAATTTCAAGGAGGGAGATGGTGCTGCTGATATGAGGTAAAGATGGTGTACGAGCATGACACAGAGACGTTATTGAGGATAATAGACGCTCATAAGCACCAGCAGTTATATAATCACAATAGAGAATATCGCACTAGACCAGCTTAGTTTACTTGTACTTAATTTCAACACATAACATTGAACATCATGAGTACTTCATCATGAACATTTTGGGTTTTACATTACAATACATAATTACCAAAAATAGAAGGTTGGCATTCATGGCTGTATTACTTACGTGAAATCGACTGTTAAATGGATCATCCAAATAAATTCAGAGACAATTACTTGCATTTACAGCATTTAACCGACGCTCTTATCCAGAGCAACTTACATTTTCCTAATTTCAAGGACAGTTCCTCGAGAACCTTAGGGTTAAGAGTCTTGCTCAGGGACCCAATGTTAGTAGCTGGAGGTAGGATTCAAACCCACAACCTCTTGGTCCAAGGCCAGTGTCCTGCCACTGGGCCACCCAACACCACCAGCTGATGCCCGCAGTGTGAGGTAAGGAGATGGTGTAGGGAGCATGACATGGAGGCATTGGGAGAATCCCAACTCGGCCCGGCGCCCACGGAAGCAGGCAGCGGCTAAAAAGTGCTCAGGGAATTCAGTGTTTTCTCTTACTGATTCTCGACCGTTTGTCTACTTTCCGTTTTGTTTGTGATCCGTACGATCACGTATCACCTACAACAGACACACCTGCCGAAATCGGAAGAAAATGCACAATTCCTCCGCTAAATCTGCGTCCGGAGGCGCCTCGAGCCTGGGCGAGGCAGCGGCGCAGCTGGCGAAAGCAGGCGCTGTTCCGGAAACAGGCAGAGCGTGCAGGCTTTAGCGAGGCTAAAGCTAACCCCGGCCCGACCGGCACTTCCACCTGTCCTGCTCTCCAACGTCCGCTCGCACTGGACAATAAAATGGACTATCTGTGGCTCCAGCAATCAAGCCAGCACAGCGGTAAAGAACTGCTGCGTTTTATCTTCACGGAAGCGTGGCTGAGCGGACATGAACTCGGCTATCCAGCTAAGCGGGCTAGCGTAACTGCTCCGGGCGACAGAGAAGCCTCTTTGTCGGTAAGAGCAGCGGAGGCGGGTTGTCGCGTCTACATTAACAAACTCTGGTGTACGGGCGCTCTGCTGAAGTGAATCGCCACTGCTCACCACAGATAGAGTTTCTCGTCGCCAAAGTGCGCCCGTTCTACCTGCGAGAGAATTCTCCGTGGTGCTCAATAAATGGCCGTTACCTGCTGCCTAGTGCTAATGTAACCTGGCGCTAACCCGAACTATACGAGGCTATCAACAAGCTCCAGCGAACCGGCGCACCGGACGGATTTCTCATCATCGCCCGGCGACTTCAACCCGCCTTGAACCTGATCAGTTCTCCCCAAATTCCATCAACATGTGGACTTTGCTCTGAGGGGAGAACTGCCTGGATAAAAGTTACACCAGCGTCGTGGTGCCTACAAAGCAGCAGTCGCCACACATCGGCTCTTCAGACCACGCTACAGTGATGCTGCTGCCCACATACTCGCCGCTGCTGAAACGCACAGAACCTGCACCAGGAAGACCATCAGAGAGTCTCTGGCCAGTGGAGCTGTCTCAGCACTCCAGGACTGCTGAGTGTACGGACTGGAATGTTTTTTAAAAAGCTGGCGGCGTCTTTGGCCAACTGCGTTAACCTGGGCCGAGTTTACCGAATCTATGACTTGCTACATCTCCAGAAGTGCGCGAGAGGATCTTTACCGTCCTGAAGAAACTATCACCACTAGAGCCAACGAAGCCCTGGTTCACAGCACAGGTCTCTGCGTCGCTGCTGAGAAGAGAGATGCTGCTTTCGGTCCGGGGTAAAGCTGCCCTCAAGACAGCCAGGGCCCTAGCCTCTCAGCTCTATCCGTCAGCTTCATGTATGCAAAAAGATCCAGAACCATTTCAACAACACAAAAGACTCTACTTGAGCTATGGCAGGGCATCAGGCTGTCTCACCCAATACAAGCCAACTGCTTCAGCTGTGAGGGGATGCCACCTCCTGAGGAACTGAACAAGTTCTCATGCCCGGTTTGATGCGCACAGGCAACCACGCCCAAGCTGACAGAAAACAGCGCCTCCATCACCCGACCAGACCATCTCTGCCTGCAGCTGGCGTGAGGAGGGCAGCCGCCCAAGGTCAGCCCGAAAAGCTGCTGGTCAGATGAACATTCAGGTTGTGTGTGCTGAGAGACTCGTGACCAGCTAGCCGAGGTGTTCACGGACATCTTCAACGCCGCTGAGCCAGATGGTCGTCCCAGCGTCGCTGATCCCACCACCATCATCCCAGTGCGAAATCTTCAGTTTCCTGCCTGAATGACTACTGACCCATCGCTCTGGCCCCCATCACCATGAAGTGCCTTGAGACTTGTCATGGCTGGGTGAAACAACCTCCCCACTCACTGGACCCTCTGCAGTTTGCCCTATCACACAAACAGGTGGAAGCTGAGGGGCCAGCATTATCCACTGCACTTCACCTTTCCTCTCACTTGGACAATAAAGACTCTTATGTTAGATTGCTGTTGCCATAGACTTTGGTTCAGCATTCAACACCATCATCCCCCAAAGACTGTGTATGAAATTGAGCAAGCTGGGACTGAGCACCTCACTCTGTAACTGGATTCTGGATTTCCTGTCAGAGAGACCTCCGAATCAAATCCGAATCAGCGACAACATTTTCCAGCACCATCAGGCTTAGTGCCGGAGCTCCTCAGGGGCTCGTTCTCAGCCCACTTTCTGTTCACACTCTGACTCCGACTGCACTGCCCTGCACAGCTCAAACCACATCATCAAATTCGCCCGATGACCACGACCGTGGTGGGGCTCATCAGCAACAACGATGAGTCGGCGTGATATAGAGATGTGAGGAGTTCAGCAGCCTAGCTGCCTGAACAGTGAAGACAACCTGTCGCTGAATATGGACAAAACAAAGGTAATCGTCGACTTCAGGAGAACTACGCTCCACCCACACACCATAACATCACGGCTCCGCGGTTGAGACTGTAAAAAACACCAAGTTTCCTGGAGTTCACATCTCAGGCGATCTCACCTGGACCACCAGCACCACCTCCATCACCAAAAGGCCCAGCAGCGTCTCCACTTCCTGAGACGGCTGAAGCGAGCCAACCTGCCCCCTCCCACCCTCACCGCGTTCTACAGGGGCACCATAGAGAGCGTCCTGACCAGCTGCATCTCTGCCTGGTTCGGTAACAGTGCTGTGCCCGATATCAAGTGACTTCAAAAAGGTGGTCAAAACTGGCAACATCATCGAATCCTCTTCGCGCTGCAAACATCTTCCACAAAGCGCTGCATCAGAAGGGCCTCCTGCATGATGCCGACCCTCACACCCTTCACACAGACTGTTACCTCCTTCCGTCTGGCAGGCGCTTTCGCAGCATCAGGTCGATCCTCCAGGATCGTGTTAAGCTTCTTCCCACAGAAATAGCCATCAGACTTTGAACTCCTCCTGCCATCACACACTTCCCCACACACACACACCTGGACTGTGAAGAAACTGTTTCTATTGCACCACTGCTTTACTGCACCTTGCTTTTTTACACACCACCGTCACTTTGATGCACAACGCTACTGGTATGACACTGCCTGCTACCACTTTTGCACAAACATTATATGCTGCTTCTGAATGTTTGCACATACACACAAACATTGTACACATAAATAGCCGAATATAGTATCTGTCATATTATAACCTTCTACCTCCTGCACATCCAATGTAAAATGTCAATTTGTACCTGTTTAAATGTTTGCATATTTGCACATATACTGAACATTGTACTTGGAAATAGTCCGGACATAGTATCTGTCTATTATAACTCTACCTCTTGCACACTCAGTGTAAATGTCAATTCCAACCTGTTAAAATACCATCCTGACTTGACAAACATATTTAGCTCTATATCTATCTTTTCCCTGTCTAGTCTAAAATGTATATTGTATATTGTCTGGTTTAAAATGTATATTGTTTAATGTATATATTTTGGTATTTTACTGTTATTGTTTATTCCATGTGCCTAGTCGTGCCACTGCCTATTTATTCTCTGTTCTACTGTTCTTTGTTTGTAAAGTTTGCACTGGAAATAACCTGGAGCCACGTCGTCTCATTCTGTATCTGTACAGTATATAGCAGAGATGACAAAGTTTACTTTGACTTTGAATACTCTTAAGAGCACCAACAGATACATGATTAAAACTTATTAGTCACAACAAGAAACATATTTTACATCTGCGTAGTTTATATACATTTAGTATAACGTATTGTATATTGAACATTTTATAACGTGTAGCTCATCTCATTTGTAAGTTTTACCTAAAAAACAACACAATATAATAACCGAGAGATTTAAATAATATTTATGATTAATAATTAAGATTTAATACTAATTTTCAGAGAGAGATGGTTGTGCTGTTCTGGGATAGAGACTATAGTCCACACCCCTCTTTGCAGCACAAGGAATCCAACATTAACAACACAGTTCTTTGATCTAAACTCATTGGTCTCATTCAAGTTTCTCTACATACATTCTAGAGGAAGAGATTCTAAGTGAAGTCTCCATCAACTTCATCACATGAAACTGCAGCAGTGTTTGTAACTGTGTTCTTATGTGGATTAATTTTCCTCATAAGTACAGAAATGAAGAAATTAGATAGAAAACACAATGATGCATAGAGAAAAATCTGAAGGCCATGGAATCAATCGGGAAGCTCTGAGAAACTTAAAAGAACTGTGTGTGTTTTAGCAGGACATGAACTAAAACATGTTAGATCTTTAACTGGTTTTGAGTTGTACAAGTTACCAAATAGTGACGTTACATGTGGGAACATATTTAGAAAGACAAATCATTACAAAAATATTGTAGATAAATGTGATTGCCATGGTGTGTGTCAGCATGACTTGAGGCAAGGTACAGTTGCAAGTCACTTTATTGAAAACTTAACAGAAACAGGGCACGATGGCCACAAACAAAACAGAACTCTTCCTTTGTCTTCAAAAACACTCAGCGCGCTGACGTGGGGAGGGTAGTGTGAGGGTGGACCGACAGAGAAAATGGGGAAAGAACCTGAGTTAAATACTAAACAGAAACAATGAACAAGATTAACCAATGAAGTGAGAACCAATCAAGAACCAAGGAAGGTGGGACAAGGACTTGACAGACTGGAGACACGAGACCAAACTGAACACATGAAAACTACACAATGGTGGCATCTGCTGGCCGCTTAGCAAACATCACAGGAGGCCTGTTATGGCCAAAGCCCAGAGGGGTCATTACAGTAATTAATATTAGAAATGGTGAAAGCAATTTCATATGTACACCCAAATAATATGTAAATGTGCAATCCAAATTTAAAAAAAAAAAACATTGGTAAAACATACTTTTCTGCAGATTTCCAAAAAGAAAAGAAAATCAACAAGCATCCACAGAAATCTTCAGTCCATATTCAAGGTGAGCGATTTCAGTTCATTCATGTAAAAATTCATACATGCGTCTCTGTCCTTTATAGTGTTTTTGGAATCCGTTTCATGTTGTTGTTAATTTCCCATCAGGGCTGGGCATAAAGTCATGCCTGCTGAAGAAGGAGCTGGAGAGATTTAAGAAGATCCTGAGTGCAGATTACCCAGCATGCTCTGACAGAGAGGTGGCGGATGAAGAGGATCAGAGTAGTGTCAGAGAGGAGCTGATGAAGATCACAGTGAATGTCCTGAAGAACATGAAGCAGACAGAGCTCGCTAACAGACTACTGAACGGTAAGAGCTCTGCAGCATGACATTACTACACCAATCTAACTGTAGAGGAAGAACGCATGACCATATTTACCACAGTTATCAGATTAAGCGGACTGATGTAGTATTATTACATTATTGCATCATATTATTCTAGAGGAAGAACACATATGATCAGGTGTTAAAAGATGCCATGATAGAAAATAACAATCTGTCAGTAATAAGTTTCACACCAATAACTAATTACTTTTTGATATCGTTGTTAGTGAACAGACAGTAAACACTTTTGATTTGATTTGTTTCTGCTTATTAGAGCTGATCTCTGTGCATCAGAATAAACTCAAATCCAAACTGCTGGTGAAATGTAAAAGAGTTAATGAGGGAATCTCCCAGCATGGAGTCTCAGTTCTTCTGAATGAGATCTACACAGAGCTCTACATCACAGAGGGAGGCAGTGGAGAGGTTAATAATCAACATGAGGTGAGACAGATTGAGACAGTGTCCAGGAGACCAGCAACACAGGAGACACCTATCAGATGCAACGACCTCTTTAAAGACAAAGCCATTAGAACTGTACTGACTAAAGGAGTTGCTGGAATTGGAAAAACCGTCTCAGTGCAGAAGTTCATTCTGGACTGGGCTGAAGAAGCAGCAAATCAGGACGTTATCTTCATTTTCCCACTTCCTTTTAGGGAGCTGAACTTGATGAAGGAGAAACACCTCAGTCTGATGGAGCTCCTTCATGTCTTTTTCCCAGAAATGAAAGGATTAAGATCAATAGACAGTGATGCCTACAAAGTCATGTTCATCTTTGATGGTCTGGATGAGTGTCGACTTCCTCTAGATTTCCACAACAATGAGGGTTTGTGGGATGTGTCAGAATCAGCTTCAGTAGATGTGCTGCTGACAAACCTCATCAAGGGCAATCTGCTTCCCTCTGCTCTCCTCTGGATAACTACTCGACCAGCAGCAGCCAATCAGATCCCTCCTGAGTGTGTTGACCAGGTAACAGAGGTACGAGGCTTCAGTGACCCTCAGAAAGAGGAGTACTTCACGAAGAGGATCAGGGAGCAGAGTCTGGCCAATATAATCATCTCACACATCAAGTCATCAAGAAGCCTCTACATCATGTGCCACATCCCAGTCTTCTGTTGGATTGCAGCCACTGTTCTAGAGAGAATGTTCACTGAAGCAGTGAGTGGAGAGATCCCCAAGACTCTGACTCAAATGTTCACACGTTTCCTCATCTACCACATCAAACACAAGGGGCAAAAGTACCATGGAAACTGTGACACGGACCCTGATCAAACTAAAAAGAATGTTCTGGCACTGGGAAAACTGGCTTTCCAACAGCTGGAAAAAGGCAACCTGATTTTCTATGAGGAAGAGCTGAGAGAGTGTGGCATTGATGTGAGAGAAGTGTCAGTGTACTCAGGAGTGTGTACCCAGATCTTCAGGGAGGAGTTTGGGCTGCACCTGGGGAAGGTATACTGCTTTGTGCACCTGAGTGTTCAGGAGTTTCTGGCTGCTCTCTATGCATTTATCACCTCCATCTCCAACAAGAGAGACGTAGAGATTGAAACCACTGGCCTCTCTGGTCTTCTCCACAAGTCCTCAGTGTCCGACCTGCTGAAGAGTGCAGTGGACAAGGCCTTACAGAGTGAGAATGGACACCTGGACCTTTTCCTGCGCTTCCTCCTGGGTCTCTCACTGAAGTCCAATCAGACTCTCTTACAAGTTCTCCTGACAAAGACAGGAAGCAGCTCTCACAACAAAGAGGAAACAGTGGAGTACATCAAGGAGAAGATCAGGGAGAATCCAGATGCAGAGAAATCCATCAATCTGTTCCACTGTCTGAATGAGCTGAATGATCACTCACTAGTGCAGGAAGTACAAACATACCTGAAGAGAGGTGGTGATAAGCGTCTCAGTGGACTCAGTCTCTCTCCTGCTCAGTGGTCAGCTCTGGTGTTTGTGTTGCTGAACTCAGAAGAAGATCTGGATGTGTTTAACCTGAATAAATTTTGTCCATCAGATGAATGTCTTATGAGGCTGCTGCCAGTGGTCAAAGCATCCAGAAAAGCTGAGTGAGTGTTTTCATTCATAAATGTCTTACTGCACTTTGTTGTAATTTCACATTGTATGATACTGATGATAATCATTAATTACACACTTATTTTAATCAGACACTGCTGGTACATCTCACTGTGTGTGTGTGTGAGAGAGAGAGAGAGGGAGAGAGAGAGAGAGAGAGAGAGAGAGTTAGTGTGTGTGTGTGTGTGTGTGGATGAGAGAGAGAGTTATTGTGTGTGTGGTGTTTGGTGTGTAGATGTGTGTGTAGGTGTGTGTCTGTGTTCATGTACTTATGGCATTGTGGGGACCTTTTTGTCCCCTAAAATCACTTTGTGGGCTTCACTTATGGGCTTTGTGGGGACATTTGAGAGGTCCCCATGGGGAAAAATTACTTTATAGTTTATGTTTTTGTATATGTTTTATTTGAGAAACTACAAGAGGTAAAAGATGTGCTTTTGGTTACTGAGGTTAAGGTTAGGATTAGGTGTAGGTGTCCTCACAAAGATAGTAATACAAGACTGAGCATATGTGTGTAGATGTGTAAGTGTGATGAGTTTTACCTCTCTGCAGGTTGTGTAAGTGCAGTATTACAGGTGAAGGTTGTGCTGCTCTGGCTTCAGCTCTGATATCAAACCCCTCATCACACCTGAGAGAACTGGACCTGAACATCAATGATGTAGGAGATTCAGGAGTGAAGCAGCTCTCTGTTCTACTGGAGAATCCACACTGTACACTGGAGACACTGCGGTGAGTTACTCATGTACTGTTCACACACACTGTGTATATGTAGATGTGTATGAATGAGAGTGATGCTGCATGATGTGTGTAGATGTATGTGCGTGTAAGTGTGTGTGTGTGTATGTGTGTGTAGATGTGTGTGTGTGTGGGGGGGGGGTTGTGAGTGTAGATGTGTGTGTGTGTGTGGAGATGTGTGTGTGTATGTGTGTGTGTGTAGCTGTGTAAGTGTGATGAGTTTTACCTCCTTCTCTCTGCAGGTTGTGTAAGTGCAGTATTACAGGTGAAGGTTGTGATGCTCTGGCTTCAGCTCTGATATCAAACCCCTCATCACACCTGAGAGAACTGCAGCTGAACTACAATGATGTAGGAGATTCAGGAGTGAAGCAGCTCTCTGTTCTACTGGAGAATCCACACTGTACACTGGAGACACTGCAGTGAGTTACTCATGTACTGTTCACACACACTGTGTATATGTAGATATGTGTATGAGTGTGAGAGTGATGCTGCATGACGTGTGTGTGTGTGGTTGTGTAAATGTATGTGTGTGTGTATGAGTATGTGTGTATGTGTGATAAGTGTGTGTTAGAGTGTGTGTGGTGTGTGATGAGTGTGTGTGTATGGGGTACGTGTGTATGTGTGTACAGTGTGTGTGTTTGTGTGTGTGTATATATGTGTGTGTAGATGTGTGTGAGAATGTGTGTGTGTGGGGGGGGGGGATTTGTGTGTGTGTGTGTGTAGATGTGTAAGTGCGATGAGTTTTACCTCCTTCTCTCTGCAGGTTGTGGTGGTGCCGTATTACAGGTGAAGGTTGTGCTGCTCTGGCTTCAGCTCTGATATCAAACCCCTCATCACACCTGAGAGAACTGCACCTGGACAGCAATAAAATAGGAGATTCAGGAGTGAAGCAGCTCTCTGTTCTACTGGAGAATCCACACTGTACACTGGAGACACTGTGGTGAGTTACTCATGTACTGTTCACACACACTGTGTATATGTAGATATGTGTATGAGTGTGAGAGTGATGCTGCTTGACGTATGTGTATGTGTGTGTGCTGGGGCCGGGTACTTATGGCATTGTGGGGACCTTTTTGTCCCCTAAAATCACTTTTATCTGTTTTTTGGGGTTTTTTTTGGGGGGGGGGCATTTAAGAGGTCCCCATGAGGAGAAATGACTTCACAGAAAATGTGCTTGTTTTATTTGAGAAACTAAAAGAGGTAAAAGATGTGCTTTTGGTTACTAAGATAAAGGTTAGGGTTAGGATTAGGTGTAAAATTATGTACATCTAGTCATTGTGGGAGTCTGTGGAAAGACCTCACAAAGATAGTAATACAAGACTGAGCGTGTGTGTGTGTGTGTGTAGATGTGCGTGATGAGAGAGTGTGTGTAGATGTGTGTGTGTGTGTGTGTGTGGATGTGTAAGTGTGATGAGTTTTACCTCCTTCTCTCTGCAGGTTGTTGGGCTGCAGTATTACAGGTAAAGGTTGTGCTGCTCTGGCTTCAGCTCTGATGTCGACCCCTCATCACACCTGAAGACTGCACACCCTGAACAACAATGATCTAGGAATTCAGGGTAGAAGCAGCTCTCTGTTCTACTGGAGAATCCACACTGTACAGTGGAGACACTGTGGTGAGTTATTCATGTACTGTTCACACACACTGTGTATATGTAGATATGTGCTGGGTGTAGAGTGATGCTGCATGATGTGTGTGTGGGTGTACATTTTGTGTGTGTGTGTGTGTGGTGTGTGTGTGTGTAGATGTGTGGTGTGTGTGTGTGTGGTTGTGTAGATGAGTGTGTGATGTGGGTGTGGGTGGGGTTTGTGTGTAGATGTGTGTGGTGTGTGATGAGAGTGTGTGTGTGTGTGTGTGTGTGTAGATGTGTGTGATGAGAGAGTGTGTGTAGATGTGTGTGTGTGTGTGTGTGTGGATGTGTAAGTGTGATGAGTTTTACCTCCTTCTCTCTGCAGGTTGTGTTACTGCAGTATTACAGGTGAAGGTTGTGCTGCTCTGGCTTCAGCTCTGATATCAAACCCCTCATCACACCTGAGAAGACTTCTGGCTGAACTACAATGATGTGGGAGATTAGAGTGAAGCAGCTCTCTGTTCTACTGGAGAATCCACACTGTACACTGAGACACTGCAGTGAGTTACTCATGTACTGTTCACACACACTGTGTATATGTGAATGTGTATGAGTGTGAGAGTGATGCTGCATGAGTGTGTGTGTTAGCCTTTAAGATTGTGTGTGTGTGGTGTGTGTGTGTGTGTGTGTGTGGAGATGTGTAAGTGTGATGGGTTTACCTGCTTCTCTCTGCAGGTTGTGCAAGTCTACTGATATTACAGGTAAAAGGTTGTGCTGCTCTGGCTTCAGCTCTGATATCAAACCCTCATCACACCTGAAAGGCTACTGACTGGGCTTCAATGATGTAGGAGATTGGGGTAGAAGCAGCTCTCTGTTCTACTGGAGAATCCACACTGTACACTGGAGACACTGCAGTGAGTTACTCATGTACTGTTCACACACACTGTGGGTATGTGTATGAGTGTGAGAGTGATGCTGCATGGCGTGTGTGTGTGGTTGTGTGGATGTGTGTGTGTGTAGATGTGTGTGTGTGTGGTTGTGTGGGTGTGTGTGTGGTTGTGTAGATGTGTGTGAGTGTGTGTGATGAGTGTGTGTGTGTGGCTGTGTATGCGTGTGTGTAGATGTATTTGTGTTTGTGTAGATGTGTGTGTGCGTGTGTGTGGGGTTTGTGTGTGTGTGTATGTGTGTGTGGTGTGTGATGGGTGTATGTCTGTATGTATGGGGGTGTGTGTGTGTGTGTGTGTAGATGTGTAAGTGTGTGTGGGGTTTGTGTGTGTGTAGATGTGTGTGCGTGTATGTAGATGTGTGGTGTGTGTGTATGTGTTTATAGATGTTTGTGTGTGTGGTTGTGTGATGAGTGTGTGTAAGTTTGAATGTGCGTAGATGTGGTGTGTGTGTGTGTGATGGTGTGTGTAGTGTGGTGTGTGTGTGGGTGTGTGATGGGTGTGTGTAGAGTGTGTGTAGGAGTGTGTGTGTGTGTGATGAGTGTGTGTAAGTGTGAGTGTGTGTAGATGTGTGTGTGTGATGAGTGTGTGTAAGTGTGAGTGTGTGTAGATGTGTGGTGTGTGTGTGTGTGTAGATGTGTGTGTGGTTGTGTAGATGTATGTTTGTGTGTGAGTGTATGTGTGTTTGTCTGTGTGGATGTGTAAGTGTGACGAGTTTTACCTCCTTCTCTCTGCAGGTTGCGTAGCTGCAGTATTACAGGTGAAGGTTGTGCTGCTCTGGCTTCAGCTCTGATATCAAACCCCTCATCACACCTGAGAGAACTGGACCTGAACTTCAATGATGTAGGAGATTCAGGAGTGAAGCAGCTCTCTGTTCTACTGAAGAATCCACACTGTACACTGGAGACACTGCAGTGAGTTACTCATGTACTGTTCACACACACTGTGTATATGTAGATATGTGTATGAGTGTGAGAGCAGAGGTGGACAAAGTAGCTAACTTCATTACTTAAGTGAAAGTACAGATACCACTAGCCAAATGTTATTCCAATACAAGTGAAAGACGTACAGTCAAACTTATACTTAAGTGTGACTTTCGGGTACTTTATACAAGACTGGGTATGAATGTCATTCATTTTAAGCTTTCAGTGATGTATTTGAACCGTTCTTTTTCCATGGCAGAATGCTTACATGACATAACTTCAATGATTTTTTAAAACATGAATTGGGTGCACAAGATAGAATTTATTAAGGATTGTCTATAATCACACAGGGTCAGAATTATACTTACAGGCTCAAATATATACATATATCCTAACTAATATTTAGTTCAATGCCCTTTTACAAGTTTTATTTTTTACATTATTCTGTCCACTTTGTGCAATGCATCAGTGCCACTGGCAGCGAAACAGCCCCAGATCATGATACTTCCACTACCATGTTTGACAGTTGGTACAGTGTTCTTAGGTTTGAAAGCCTCACCTTGACTCCTCCAAACATACTTCTTGTTGTTGTGGCCAAATAGGTCAAGCTTTGTCTCATCTGACCATAACATTTTCCTCCAGAAAGATTGTGGCTTGTCTATGTGGGCAGCTGCAAATTTTAGTCGAGCTTGAAGGTGTCAATTTTGAAGCAGGGGCTTCTTTCTTGGTCGGCACCCTCTCAGTCCATGGAGGTGTAAAACTCACCTCACTGTGGATGTTGACACTGATGTTCCAGCAGCTTCCAGTTCAGGCTTGAGTCTTGGTGGTTCTTGGCTTGATCTTGAATATTCTAACCAGTTTCCTTTCATCTGAGAGAGACAGTTTGGGTCTTCTTCCAGGCCTTGGCAAAGTTGTGACACATCTGAATAACTTGTACTTACGTACAATTGTTTGAACTGATGATCCTGGAATCTGCAGTTGTTTAGAGATGGCTCCAAGAGACTTTCCCAACTTGTGTAAATCTACAATTCTCATTCTTAGATCTTCACTGAGTTCCTTGGACTTGCCCATTGTTCTGAGAATTGGTCAATTCAATGAATGCTGCGAAGCACATCCTTTTTCATGCTGGCAAAGAGAACCTAGCAGCTGCAGTTAATCATGATCACTAACGATAAGTTAATAGGCCTCGGCCTTGTCAAGTTAAGACATTCTAGAATCTTCAGCACCACTTAATAAAGGATTTAGTTGGGATGAATGTTTATATTCGAGCCTGTCTGTCATGGGTGCGGTTGCAGGGAGGAGGATGGAAGGGGATGATGACGCTGTTGCAGGCTTGACAAAAAGGCTTTATTGAGGGGAGCAGGCACGCGAGACACAAAGGGAAAAACAAGTCCACAAGCACACAAAAATAGAGAACAAAGTTACAAAAGAAAGGTGAGGCCCGTACTCCTAGTCGTTAGTGTCAGGTAATGGGGGAGAACCTCCCTGAGTAACTGGAACAAGCAAGGTTCTCACACTTGAAGACTCGGGAGGTGAACTGACAATGGTCCAGCCTCGGTAGCCACCAAGGCAGTCTGGCCAAACGGGGAAAGCTCACTGGGAGTCACAAGCCTGGGAGAAACACAGGAGAAATGGGCGAGACAAAGAAACCAAAAGGGGCAATCCAAACAGAAACATAAAACCAAACCAAAATCTCAAAGGTCCAAAAGTCCAACCAAAAAGGGGAAGAGCAGAGTTTTACCAGGATAACCAACAAACACAAACCAAACAACCACACAGGGTATGAGGGATACAGACTTGAGAACACATGGGTTAAACTGACTTAAATAAGGCCACACAACTCAATAAACAGTGCTTGCACCGAACCCAAACTCAAAGCAGAACGAGACACAGCTGAAATCAATGATAAGTGCTGGGGTGTTGTACACAGACACTGACCTACTAGGTAGGGAACACGCAGTGCAAACAACATGCCAGGAAGTGGGGTGCGCTGTAAATAGATAGTGAACTATTCAGAAGGGCACGCAGTGTAGACACAGAACCCGAAAGTGAGGAGCAAGCTAACAGGGAAGGCTAAGGCTAACCCGTGGAGACATGAGGGGTAAACACCACAACAAGACACTGAAAGTGAACCCAGAGAGCAAGAGAAACAAAACAGATACTTATCTGGGTTTACTGTAGCACGGTCCCATCTAAGTCGGGCGGGACTGTGACACTGTATGTATAATGTAGAACTTCCTGAACATGGTTTTATAGTTACAGTCTACAGGTGTGACATAACCCTACTGATTACTGATAGACTGTCACCTGCTGAAAAAAGGGTCACATTTTAGAAAAGGGGGAATAACATCCACTTTATCCACAGCTTTTAAAGTAACGAGTAACAAGAATCTTGATAGAAATGTAGTGAAGTAAAAAGTATGGTATTTGTCTTTAAAATGTAGTGAAGTGAAAGTCATAAGTTTCCAAGAATAATACCACTCAAGTGAAGTACAGATACTTAAACACTCTACTTAAGTACAGTACTCAAGTAAATCTACTTAGTTACTGTCCACCTCTGGATGTGTGTGTGTGTGTGTGTGTGTGTAGATATGTGTAGATGTGTCTGTGTGTGTAGATGTGTCTGTGTGTGTATAGATGTGTGTGGGTGTGTATGGTGTGTATGTGTGTGTAGATGTTTGTGTGTGTGTGTGTATGGTGTGTGTGTAGATGTGTGTGTGTGTGTGTAGATGTGTGTGATGAGTTTTACCTCCTTCTCTCTGCAGGTTGTGTAACTGCAGTATTACAGGTGAAGGTTGTGCTGCTCTGGCTTTAGCTCTGATATCAAACCCCTCATCATCACACCTGAGAGAACTGCACCTGAACATCAGTGATGTAGGAGATTCAGGAGTGAAGCAGCTCTCTGTTCTACTGGAGAATCCACACTGTACACTGGAGACACTGCAGTAAGTTACTCGTGTACTGTTCACACACACTGTGTATATGTAGTAGTGTTGCGCTGGTTGGCTTTTTTAAACACCCGCCCCAAACCAACCCGTCAGGAGATCCAAACCGCCCCGCCCAACCCGTAAAAATATGCATGGATAATGACCCAAAACCTGACCCGACCCGACCGAAAAAAAAAAAAAAACAACACCAGTGAGCCTGTATTGCCATGGAACCTAGCAATGAAGTGTCATTTGTGACACTGTAACCTATAGATGACATAGATTTGTGCTAGATTCGCATTGAAGATGATGACACAATTTTATGCAAGATTAACTGTGTACCAAACAACAAAGAAACTGAAAGATCGATTTTTACGTCGTTATTTATTGAAGGGTTGCGGAAAAATGCACAAAAGACATCTCTCTCGCACACACACAGGCACACGCAAGCGTGCATGTATGCAAAACACACTAGTTGTCAAAACTGTAACATCTGATGTAACATCAGATCTGAGAACTCTATTAGATTTGAATGAACTTAGTAGAACTTAGGTCTTCTTTTAACTTAATTTTGTCTAAAATGAAGTAGAGCAGAGCAAGATGTGTAGAGATGTGTGTGTGTGTGATGATTGTGTGTGTGTGTGTAGATATGTAAGTGTGATGAGTTTTACATCCTTCTCTCTGACAGGTTGCGTAGCTGCAGTATTACAGGTGAAGGTTGTGCTGCTCTGGCTTCAGCTCTGCTATCAAACCCCTCATCACACCTGAGAGAACTGCAGCTGGACAACAATGATGTAGGAGATTCAGGAGTGAAGCAGCTCTCTGTTCTACTGGAGGATCCACACTGTACACTGGAGACACTGCAGTGAGTTACTCATGTACTGTTTACACACACTGTGTATATGTAGATATGTGTATGAGTGTGAGAGTGACGCTGCATGACGTGTGTGTGTAGGTGTGTGTGAAGATGTGTAGAGATGTGTGTGTGTGTGTGTCTGTGAACCTCAGTCCAGCAGAAATCTCCTGCATGTGTGATCATGTTCAAAACTTGATGTCTGACTGTGATAATGTTCATGTCTGATCATTGTGTCTGATTCTCTCTTCTACAGCATCAACAATCAAACATTCAGGAGGAAAACATGATACAATTCAATTCAAATTTATTAACTTAACAACAGTCATTGTCACAATGCCTAAACCCCCCAACAAGCAAGCCTGAGGCAACAGTGGCAGGAAAAACTCCCTCTAATAGGAAGAAATCTTGAGAGGAACCAAGACTCGGAGGGGGACCCCATCCTCCTCTGGGCGACCGGGTGCACAAACATTTAATACACTGCAAGCAGTAGTTCAAGATGAATCGTTAGTTATTTAAAGAAGCAAAGATACAAAAATAGTCCAAGGGAAGTTTTGAATCCCAAGTTGTTACTGGGCCACTTGCAGGACCCTCTCAGCATCATTAAGCTAAAATTAGTTCAGTATTATACTGCTAATTCAGCTGAGGTCCATATGGTCCAAATCCCAGTTGGTTTCATGATGATGTCTCCATGGAGTTCTGGTGAGGATTCAGTCAGTCAGCATCAGCTCGGAAGGGTTGAGATGGTCAAGCATTAGCTCGGAACAACTCCATAGAGTCCCAGTGAGGGTTCAGTCGGCCAAGCGTCATCTCGGAATCAGCTCGGGAAGAGCTCGGAAAAAGAAGAAGAGAGAGAAGAGAGTTAAGTGCCCTACCATAATCTCCAGCAATGCTAAAGTAATTATGGCAGCCTAGCTAAGAAGGGAGAGCTGGAAGGTAGCACAGACATGAGGGCTTCCAGGGGTCTCGGCATCTCACCAAACCACCATCTGCAATCTTGAGCGATCAGCAAGAGTAGTAGGATGACAGCACCAATTCCCCCTTTCACCTTTAATCTCAAATGACCATGAACCCCCAGATCTCGCCTTTATCTAAGAAAAAGGGACTTTAATATCCAAAAGACTGACTAAACAGGTAGGTCTTAAGCCTTGACTTAAAAGCAGAGATTGTTTCTGAGCTCCAAACACTAGTAGGAAGTTTATTCCAGAACTGTGGTGCTTTATGAGCAAATGCTCTTCTCCTCACGGTAACATTCTTTATTCCAGGTATTACTAAATGACCTGCGTCTTGCGATTGAAGTGTACGCATCGGATTGTAGTTGCAAATGAGGTCACTCACATACTGCGGTGCAAGACCATTTAGAGCTTTATAAGTCAAGAGGAGTATTTTGACAGAAAATTTAACTGGTAGCCAGTGGAGTGAGGATAGAATTGGTAATATGATCATATTTTTTAGTTTTAGTGAGGACTCTGGCTGCTACATTCTGGATTAGCTAGAGTTTATTTAACGACCTATTTGGACAACCGGAGAATAAGACATCACAGTAATCGAGCCTGGAGGTAATAAATGCATGAGATGGTTTCTCTGCATCTTGAAAGGATAGCACATTTCTTAGTTTAGCAATATTACGGAGTTGAAAGAAGGCAGTGTGACTAATGTTAGAAGCATGTGTATCAAATGAAAGATTGGAGTCTAAAGTAACACCAAGGTTTTTAACAACATTACTTGGTGCAATGGATAGTCCATCAAGACTGACCGTGATGTCAGATAGCTGACTTCTGGTGGCGTTAGTGCCAGTAAGAAGAACCTCAGTCTAGATTTAACTGGAGGAAGTTGTCTGACATCCACTTTTTATGTCAATTAAACATTCTTCCATTATCTGAAGTTGCTGTCTGTCTTCTGGTTTAGCCGATATATATAATTGTGTATCATCTGCAAAACAATGAAAGCTAATTCCAGAGGTGGACAGTAACTAAGTACATTTACTTGAGTACTGTACTTAAGTACAGTTTTTGAGGATCTGTACTTCACTTGAGTAGCACTTTATTTGGAAACTTATGTCTTCCACTTCACTACATTTTAAAGACAAATACTGTACTTTTACTTCACTACATTTCTATCAAGGTTCTTGTTACTTGTTACTTTCAAATCTGTGCATGAAGTGGATGTTATTCCCCCTTTTCTAGAAGGTGATTGGTTGTTTGACAGTCTGTAAGTAATCAGTAGGGTTACATCACGCCTGTAGACTGTAACTATAAAACCACGTTCAGACAGTTCTGCTGTTTTCTGTCTTGATTAAAACATTGTTGCTGTTTGAAAGTCATGACACTACAGGTGTAGAGCTGGGTTTTAACCAGGTTGCACTGTCCTCCTGATTAAAATACACATATACAGTATGTGAGCACACACTGCCAGAGCTGGGTCAGAACACTACCATGCTGTTTTGTGGGAGTGTGTAGTCTTACAATTAATTAATAAAATAAACTAAAATAGACTGGTTTTCTTTGTTAGTTTGGATTGTTTTTCATTCTGTAACATTCTACCAATTCCTTATTCTGCAGCACCTACAAGCTAGTCAGAGGCATGAGGTATTATAAGTGTTGTGGAAATAATGCAACAATGCAGTGAAAGAAGATGTACTTTTAATACTTAAGTATTTTTAAAACAAGTACTTCAGTACTTTAACTTGAGTAAAAATTTGACTGTACGACTTTCACTTGTATTGGAGTAACATTTGACTAGTGGTATCTGTACTTTCACTTCAGGAATGAAGTTAGCTACTTTGCCCACCTCTGGCTAATTCCATGCTTATGAGTTACTGAGCCTAAAGGTAGCATTTACAGCGAAAACAGCAAGGGACCTAAAACTGATCCCTGTGGCACTCCATATTTCACCTCAACGTGTTCTGAGGAATCACCATTTATATTCACATACTGATAGTGGTCTGAAAGGTAGGATCTGAACCAAGAGAGGGCCACTCCCCTGATACCAACAACATGTTCAAGTCTATCTAGGGGAATGGTATGATTAACAGTATCAAAAGCAGCACTGAGATCAAGCAGCACTAGGAGCGAGGCACAGCCCTGATCAGCAGATAAGAGATCATTCACTACATTTAGCAGAGCAGTCTCTGTGCTATGGTTTGCTCTAAACCCAGACTGAAATCTTTCATAAATATGGTTTTCCTGCAAGAACGAGGTTAGCTGACTGGCAACAACTTTTTCTATTATTTTGAAGATAAATGGGAGATTAGATATTGGTCTATAGTTTAACATTACCAGGGGATCCAGGTTGGGCTTCTTCAGCAAAGGTTTAATCACTGCTAATTTAAGAGATTTGGGTAAATAACCAATGCTAATAGAGGAGTTAACTATTGCTAGTAGAGGTTTAATCACTACTGGAATCATCTCTTTGAGTGGCCTTGTTGGAACAGGGTCTAACATGCAAGTAGATGAATTTGAGGAAAGGATTAAGGACGTTAGATCTGACTGGTCAACCGGAGTAAATGATTCAAATAAGATGGCTGCAGTATTAGTATTTACAGCAAGCCACTGTAGTTACTTGAGTTTTCATAATTCTCCCTAATTGAACAAATGTTTTGGTTTGTAAAGTTTGTAAATTCGTTACTAGAAAACGATGTTGGTACAGTTTGAGCAGTAGTCTGGCTGTTAGTCTGCTTGGATACCATGTTAAATAGAACTCTAGGATTGTTTTTATTGCTTTCAATTAGTAATGAGAGGTATACTGATTTAGCAGCTCTGTGAGCCTTTTTATAGCTTCCCATAGCATCTTTCCAAGCTAATAACACCACTAATCTAGTTCGTCGCCACTTGTGTTCTAGTGTCCGTGTGTCTTGTTTTAAGCTACCTACAGTTAGGCCCAGAAATATTTGGACAGTGACACAATTTTTATGATTTGGGCTCTGCATGCCACCACATTGGATTGGAAATGAAACAACGGAGATGCAATTGAAGTGCAGACTTTCAGGTTTAATTCAAGGAACTGAACAAAAATATCCTAAGAAACATTTAGGAATTGCAACCATTTTTCTACAAAGTCTCCTCATTTCAGGGGCTCAGAAGTGATTGGACAAATTAACATTACCATAAATAAAATCTGCATTTTTAATACTTTGTTGAGAATCCTTTATAGGCAATAACTGCCTGATGTCTGGAACCCATGGACATCACCAAACGCTGGGCTTCCTCCTTTGTGATGCTTTGCCAGGCTTTACTGCAGCTGTCTTCAGTTGTTGCTTGTTTGTGGGTCTGTCTGCCTTAAGTTCTGTTTTAAGCAAGTGAAATGCTGCTCGATCATGTTCTGGTGATTGACTCGGCCATTACAGAATATTCCACTTCTTTGCCTTAAAAATACTCCTGGGTTGCTTTCGCAGTATGTTTTGGGTCATTGTCTATCTGTACTGTGAAGCGCTGTCCAATCAACTTTGCTGCATTTGGCTGAATTTGAGCAGAAAGTATATCCCTATACACTGCAAAATTCATCCGGCTGCTTCTGTCTTCTGTCACATCATCAATTAACACCAGTAACCCAGTGCCATTGGAAGCCACGCATGCCCATGCCATCACATTGCCTCCACCCTGTTTTACAGAAGATATGTGTGCGGTGGATCATGAGCCGTTCCAAGCCTTCTCCATACTTTCTTCTTCCCATCATTCTGGTACAGGTTGACCTTAGTTTCATCTGTCCAAAGAATGCTGTTCCATAACTGGGCTGTCTTCTTCAGCTCCTTTGACCGCATGTTGTGGACTCACAGCAACAGCTTCCAAATGCAAATGCCACACCTGGAATCAACTCTAGACCTTTTACCTGCTTAATCGATGATGGATTAACGAGGGAATAGCCTATGCAGTCCATGAAAAAGCTTTTGAAAAAGCAATTATTTTTGGTCCTATAAAAAAGAGGCGGCTACATATTAAAGAGCTGTAATTTCTAAACCCTTGCTCCAATTTGGATGTGAAGACCCTCAAATTAAAGTTGTGAGTCTGCACTTTAAGCCCACATTGATTGTATAACTGTCTCTTGAATATGTTTTGCTAAACAGCTAAAATAACAATACTTGTGTCATTGTCCAAATATTTCTGGGCCTAACTGTAGGTGGTCATTATTCCAATGGGATGTTTTGTTTTCTCTGATCTTTTTCATTTTTAGCGGAGCAATTTTATCTAAGGTGGAATGAAGCGTAGATGTTAGATAATCCGTATTACTCTCAAGTTACTCTCATTTCCCCTGTCAGGAACGACAAATCAGATTTTTTCCCATAGACCAACATGGAGCTCAAATTTCAGTACTGTCTCGTGTCTCCTGTCTGTCTTGTTCTTGTCCCGCCTTCCCATGCGCTACTGGTTGATCATGGTTTGTTAATATCCTCACCTGGTTCTTGTTTGTTTCCGTCATGCCCCTAGTTTCCATTGGTTACCCCTTCATTGGTTAATTCTGCTTGTTTTCTGATTGCTTTCTGATTGGTTTCCATTAGTTTAGGTGATCCAGCCCCTCGTTTCTGTTTTCTGATATAGGTTTAGTTTTCCTCATTGTTTCCGGTCGGTCCAGCCTCACACTACCCTCCCCGTGTCTGCGTGCTGCGTGGTTTTTCAGAAAGAAGAGGTTTTGTTTGTGGCGGTTTATGTTCGAATTCTTCAAAAAAAAAGCTTGCAATGTATACCTTGTCTCATGTCATGCCGACACCACTTGTGACAATTTTGTTATTCTCACATAGATATTTGCTCCAACAAAGTATTTTTTTTTACTTTTTAAATGTTCTGAATTAATTGTAGATATATCATTTGATATGATTTGGTGTTTAATGTATATTCTATGTGCAGTGACTGAATATTGTTATATATAACTCAAAAATGTAAAGAAGCTTATGCACTGTTATGTCTTTACACTGAAGAGAGATGGGACGTCATTCCGTTCACATGAGCACCAGGTTTTTCACTCTCATGCAAAAAGGTGAAAATAAAGAGCACTGCTGGCAACACGAATGGTGTCATCATCTCGTCTTTTCACTGCAGTCTGGACATATGTTCCGGCCACGTATGTACGGTTGGATTCACAGTTTGCAGAATCATGGTTATCAGGTGTCAGAAGAATAGCTGAAATAGAATATACTTGGTTCACAGAAAATCTGGTGTTTTTGTGCACGTATAACAGTTACTGGAGCTTTCATTTTTCAGCTTTAATGCCTTCATTGCATGTGATTCATGTGAAGAGAATGATGCTGAACATTAGGAAGTTTAGTTCACTATATTTATATTTTATAAGATTTATGAGTTATACTTTACTTGAAGGATATGGAGATACATTCAGATGATCCCATCATAACTTATAACTTGATCGCAAGTCAGTACATACTACCAGCAGTCACTACCACTAGCAGCAGGAGACACACTTTGTCGTTTGGAAGACATGCTTTATCGCTGAAATTGGGTTTTGAAACAAAAACAGAAAAAATACACACTCTATCAGCAAGACAATTGAGCTCTGTCAACCGCTGCTGAGTAGGGGTGTGATCTTAATCTTATGATCTATGTATCGTGATGTAGACGTGGACGATTCTGCATCGATTCAGTGGCAGACCATAATCAGGGTTTATGCAGGAATCCTAGAGTCGAATTTACTACCTTTTACTACCTTTTTTACTACCTCCACAATATTTTTTACTACCAACACGACATCGAGCAGCAGCCTTTTTTTAGCGTCAAGTTGTCCTTACCTTAACCCTAGCCCTTGGGTTATCCTAACCATAACCCTTAGTCCCACCCTAATAAGGTCAACTTGACACTTCTTAAAACAAATGCCTTACAGACCAGAACCACTGCAGAATCAGAATTCTGCTCCAATCCCTCCTACACACAGGCAGCAGAGGCTACATGCTGAGGCCTTTCACTCTGATCTGAGATCAGCTGCGGGCCTCCTTTTACACCATCTAAGATTAGAGCCTCAGGGCCCAATATACATAAATGAGAAGACACAGCACAGTACATATTGACCCGCATCATTGATACTATTTATAAATAATTTCTTAAAATGTGGCGCAATGCCGAATCGAATGATGTAAGCAGTCTTTGTAAGTTTCCATATGAATAAAGCCTTAGCTTGACGCTCTGCCGATTTCCCTCGTCTGAATAATACACGAAAACTCCATGGTTAAGTTGAATTTTTTATTTCTCAAAGAACTCAGAGATCAGTGCAAAAAAAACCTTTAAAATAGATCCACAGAGATATTCCAAATTTCTGTTACACTTAATAATTGATTCGAAAGAAACGGCCGAGGTCAAAAACCTGTGTGGCTTTAATCTCACTTCGATTTTTCTTCTCTTTTGTCGTTATCAAAATAAAAGTCCCTGTTCCCGTGCATTATAACGTGACATAAAGGAAATCTTAATTAAGGAAATATTACTGTATGCTACATACTCCAATGTAAATAAAGTGAATTTAGGCTCCTACAGTCTTATCTTTGCCACATGCAAAACTTTTAGCAATCTCGGAGTCAGTGAACATGTTTTCGAATAGTTCCCCAATACCCTCATTCGAATTGTATGAGTGATGGTTGGCTGCGGTGTTCAGGCGCCAGAGAACTTCAGCTCTGAGAGCTGACGTTGGTAACAGTAAGCTCTGCTGTCTGCTGCAGCCGTCGTGGTGCTAGTGGCACTAGTTTGCTGCTGAGGTGGTGTGATGGCAGTGTTTGTGCTCGTAGCTGACCTTAGGTTTACATTTCCCCTGGTCCGTGTAGCATCACAGAACAACGAAATAGGGAACTGCTCCCCCCGCACGCGAATACGCTGCTGGTGACTGGTGGACTCTCTGTGGGATTTGATCGCGGTAACGCCGTTCCAGGTTGAATTTAATGTCTTCTTGCACACACTGCAGAATGCTTCCCGGTCATTCCCCATGACCGGCTTAAGCCAGTCTTTAAATGACGGGTCATCAAGCCAAGTTTTATTAAACTTACATTTCTCCATTTCCCGTTTGTGAAAAACTAGAAGCGGCAAGTGGCTACTAGCTAATATTAGAATGTTTGCCGCACGCAAAATGGCTTGCCGCAAAAAATTCGCGGGCGTAAAATTTCAAAGTCGCGCGCGCAAATGTGAAACTCGAGAGCACAAAATTAAGAATCGAGTGCGCGGTTGTGATAATATTGCGCGCGAACTGTATTGTTCCTCTCGCGAATGTCTTTTTTCCTCTCGATGTGTTAAATGTCCTCGTACGCGCAGTAGATTACCGACGAGCCGCGAGGTACACGTGACATCATTCCTATCACTCAGGTCCTACTGGCAACATAAAAATAAATTCACGCAAGTTTAGTAATTTAAGGAGATAGGCCTGCACGTAAGTTATACAAACTGAAAAACGCGTAGGCCCAGTTGGATGGGGGTTCGAAAATTTACTGCCTCGTCAGATGACGTTTACTACTTTTTACTGGCCTTAGTTTGGCCTAATTTAATTTACTACCTTTTACTACCTTTTACAACCCCGCGGCAACCCTGTTATACAAAAAAAATACAGTGGGGTCAGTTCGGACGTAGCACAGTGCTCAGCTAAACCATATGCTAATTGTGGCCGTTAATGTTAAGTTAACATTATGCCAAGTCGTCACAAATAAAACAATGCATGGGAAACGGCTTTGGCGTGTTAGTTGCAGTGCACTATGCAACAAGCTATTGTGAACAAGCTAACGTTAACTAGATAAGTAATATTTTAATCGCTAATATAGCAGATTCATGGAAAATTACATCGGTAATCAGCATTTTTGCCGCAACTAATTTATGAATGAGTCTGCATCAACTACATTAAAGAGAATGGCTTTATTTAAAGTGAATAAAATACCCTACTTACTGGAGTTCAGCATTAATTGAGCCGCAGCCACACACCTGACTCGTGTGTGTATTATTATAGTGATGTGTCGTGCGCGAACGAGCCGGCTCTAAGAGCCGATGCTTTGAAGCGAACGAGAGGAGCCGAAGCTTCAGCCGCTCCTGCTCGGCTCTGCTGAAAATCCATTCCGCAGGGGCGGGAATTTATTTATATGGGCACACAGAATTTCTGAATGCCAACCTGGCCTAAAAACTTTTATTCAAAGAGTCATAGTGTTGAGTTGTTGTTGAGTTTGGCCTTTATTTAATTTGTTTGCTGTGGTTTTGTGTTAAGTTGTTTATTTAAAGCTTTTATGAAAATGTTAAACAATAGTAACTGTGTATTTTTGTAATGAAAAAATTCATAAAAATACGTAATGTCTGAAAACAATGAATAAGAAATTGCTTATACACAAACCATTCATAATTGCTTAATTAGGCTAAAATATAAGCATCCAAGTGATACTAAACGAAGAGCCATTCGGGAGCCGTAAGAGCCGGCTCTTTAAAGGGAGCCGAAGCTTTGAAAAGAGCCGGAGTTCTCATCACTAGTGTGTAGAGTAGGTGAGATGAACTGGGAAAGCAGACAGTGGGCCAAACTACTGTGAGGAAGAGGAGGGGGAACTCAACTGTTTCTAAATGCATTGTTTGCGTTTGTTTTTTCTACTCACACAATTATTTTAGGTATACATACAAATATTTTTCACAATAGAGAGTGCGATTTTTTTAAAATAACTTTTTTGGGTGGGACAACCCGCGGATGGGAGGGGGACATCCCCCCCCCGGGATTTACGCCCATGCCTTCTTCCTCCGATGCGATGAACCCGATGAAAGGTAATGTTTTTTAAGGTGTCCGGTGGCAATTTCACCTAATGCTGAAGGAAGTTTCGGACTGTGACTTCGGCGTCTCCTTCACCGTGCTCTGGAATTCCGGAAAAGACGAGGTTGTCCCGCATACTACGTGCTTGTCCATCTAGGATGGATTCTTTCATGCGTTTATTTTCCTCGCAGCATTACAATTTGGTTTGATCAACATGATTGATGGGGACAGTTCAGCTATCACTAGATATCAGCGGGGGCACATGCACACCATCTACATCCTTGACACATACTGATTAAATCACATCACATTTACAAGCATTTGAACTCCTGTTTTCTGAGCTTCAAACTCGTGACGTGTAGCTCCACCTCTTTCATCTACAGCGGGAAACCAAACCGGTTAAAGTGAAAGTGAAACTTATCTCAGCAAGTGCATAGTGGCACAAAACCGTACGGCTTTTAAACTCTTATTTACACATTCCACTAAACATTTAACATCCAGAACTGGACCAAAAGCGACTGTCTGCACGGATATTGTGCTGCTGTGAGAGACTGACCGAGTCCATTGCTGGAATTTTTATTTAGCTCCAGAGTGACCAGAGGCCTTCAGGTATTTAACACGTTTGAGTTTTACACACTTCTCATTCATTTCAACATCAGACTCTTCAGATGAAAAGTACAGTGATGTGAATGTGAGCTGGAGTTAATTTATGACGTGAATCTGTTCTGATATGGAAAGAGTGGAATGGTTCATTTGAGCTCAACTGCAACTGTCAACTGCAAGTTGAGACACGACCAAAAATGAGTTTGTCTAGAGAACAACACACAAAGAAAGAAGAGAGTTGAGAGAACAATGTCGTTCTGCTTAAAGAATAAATAGAAGATTTAACAACTCTGCCTTAAACAAACTCATCTGAATTCACATTAATCTGTATAGAATTAATTTAGAATAATTAGGGCAGCTCTATGGTCAGAGAAGTGGACTTCTGGATTGATCTGTAATGATTACTAAAAATTACTCTCATAAGACATACTGACTGAGAGAAGAGGAAAAGCAGCGTGTGATAGAGGACATCTTGTGAAATAAGAGTGTACAACAGATGAAGGAGTTGTAGTCTGATTCAGGGTAAGAGATCAGACTCAGCTGAAGCCAGTGGTGTGTTTATGAAGGAGGCAGTTTTACTGAAATCAGGGGAAGATGGTGTAGGAACATGACATGAGAATAAAGCATCTTTAAAACAGCAGCATTTACACAATTACAACTTAGTCAAGAACACCATCTCCACACACCAGATTTCTGTAAAATTTTGTTTTATCACAAGTATTAAATGTGTAGTCTTAATGTATAATTTATCTGAAAGCTTTTGCAAAGGTTTTTAAAAATGTATTTAAAATGATTTAATTTAGGAATGTAAAGAATAAAACTTTACAGACTGTCTTCTTCTTCTTCTGCTATAGAAACATCTAAACATCACTCATCAGCTCCTTTATTTGTTGTTGTGAAAGTGAAAGAGTGAGTGATTATTTGTCATCATCAACACACCACAGCACAGCACACAGTGCACCACAACCAAATGTAAGCTCTGCATTCAACCCATCCGTGAAGGAGCAGTGGGCAGCTAACAAGCGCCTGGAGAGCAGTGCTTAGGGACAGGACCCTGCTCACGAGTACCTCAGTGATAACTTTACTGGCCCTGGATTCGAACCTGCAACCTTGTGATCACGGGGTGAACACCCTACCGTTACACCACCAACTGCCCCACTTGTTATTGAGTTAGAGATCAGATTCACCTGACCCCAGCTGTGTGTCCATGAAGAGTAACTCAATGGAACCTGCACGTAAGATCAGGAAGAGAGAGGGTGCTGCTGATGTGAGGTAAAGACATAAGCATGACACAGAGACATTATTGAGGATAAAAGATGCTCATGAGAGCAGTTATAACATTAAAATCCTGAAGTTTATACTAAATGTGTCAAAACAGGGTATTGTTTTATATGTTCATAACACCTAAAATATTCAATTTCATGAGCAGTTCATCATAAACATTTGGTGTTTTACATTCAAATCTAAAGTTACACATCTTTACCCTCTTACCCTCAATGTGTCCTTACTCCAGTCAGATTAAGAGATCAGATTCACCTAAACCCAGTTGTGTGTCCATGAAGAGTGACATGTCAATGGGTCTTCCAGCTAATTTCAGGAAAGGAGACGTTGCTGCTGATATGAGGTAAAGATGGTGTACGAGCATGACACAGAGACGTAATTGAGGATAATAGACGCTCATAAGCACCAGCAGTTATATAATCACAACAGAGAATATCACTTACTGAATAAACTTAGTTTACTTGTACTTAATTTCAACACATAACATTGAACATCATGAGTACTTCATCATGAACATTTTGGGTTTTGCATTACAATACATAATTACAAATATAGAAGGTTTGCACTCACCAGCTGTGTGTCCATGAAGAGTGACTGTTAAATGGATCATCCAAATAAATTCAGAGACAGAGTCAGTGCTGCTGATGTGAGGTAAAGATGGTATAGGGAGCATGACATGGAGGCATTAGGGAGAATACTCTTAAGAGCACCAGCAGATACGAGTAAAACCTATTAGTAACAACAAGAAACGTATTTTACATCTGCGTAGTTTAGATACATTAAGTATAACATATTGTATATTAAACATTTTATAACATGTATAGTTCATCTTAAACATTTAGCAAGTTTTACCTAAAAACAACACAATGTAATAACCGAGAGATTTAAATAATATTAAATAATTAAGATTTAATACTAATCTTCAGAGAAAGACAGTTCTGCTGGTCTGGGATAGAGACTATAGTCACATTATATTGCAACACAGATCAACATTAACTTAACACAGTTCTGCTGATCTAAACTCATTTGGTCTCATTCATCATGTTTCTCCTTTACATACATTCTAGAGGAAGATTCTAAGTGAAGTCTATGGCTACGTTCACACTGCCAAATCCAATTTGAGTCACTTCAGCATGGCAGTGTGAACGTAGCCTTTATCAACTTCATCACATGAAACTGCAGCAGTGTTTGTAACTGTGTTCTTATGTGGATTAATTTTCCTCATAAGTACAGAAATGAAGAAGTCAGATAGAAAACACAATGATGCATAAAGAACGATCTGAAGGCAGGGAAGCTCTGAGAAACTTAAAGAACTGCGTGTTTTAAAGGAACATGAACTAAAACATGTTAGATTTTTATTGAACTGGTTTTGAGTTGTACAGTTGTTCAGGGCAAATATTTAGAAAGACCAAAGCATTACAAACTATTATAGATGATAAATGTGATTGCCATGGTGCATGTCAGTATGACTTGAGGCGAGGTACAGTTGCAAGTCACTTTATTGAAAACTTTGAACAGAAACAAGGCATGATGGCCACAAACAAAACAGAACTCTTACTTTGTCTTCAAAAACACACAGCGCACACTGCGATGGGGAGGGTAGTGTGAGGGTGGACCGACAGAGAGAAGGGGGAAAGAACCTGACTCAAATACTAAACAGAAACAATGAACAGGATTAATCAGACAAGGGAGAACCAATCAGAACACAAACAGAAAACAATCAAGATTAACCAATGAAGTGAGAACCAATCAAAACAGGGGGCTGGACCAAAACAGACTAGAACCAGGTGAACAAAATAATGAACATTGATCTACCAATGAGACACAATAGGAACGTGGGACAAGGACTTGACAGACAGGAGACATGAGACCAAACTGAACACATGAAAACTACACAATGGTGGCATCTGCTGGCCGCTTAGCAAACATCACAGGAGGCCTGTTATGGCCAAATAAAAAAAAATCATTGGTAAAAACATACTTTTCTGCAGATTTCAAAAGAAAAGAAAATCAACAAGGATCCACAGAAATCTTCAGTCCATATTCAAGGTGAGCGATTTTAAATGATCAGTCCATTCATGTAAAAATTCATACATGCATCTCTGTCCCTTTATAGTGTTTTTGAAATTCGTTTCATGTTGTTGTTAATTTCCCATCAGGAGCTGGAGCACAAAGTCATCTGCCTGCTGAAGAAGGAGCTGGAGAGATTTAAGAAGATCCTGAGTGCAGATTACCCAGCATGCTCTGACAGAGAGGTGGAGGATGAGGAGGATCAGAGCAGTGTCAGAGAGGAGCTGATGAAGATCACACTGAATGTCCTGAAGAACATGAAGCAGACAGATCTCGCTAACAGACTACTGAACGGTGAGAGCTCTGCAGCATGACATTCTTACACCAATCTAACTGTAGATGAACGCATGACCATATTTACCACAGTTGGACTGATGTAATATTATTACATTATTGCATCAAATTATTATTCTAGAGGAAGCACACAATGTGATCAGGTGTTAAAAGATGCCATGATAGAAAATAAAATCTATCAGTAATAAGTTTCACACCAATAACTAATTACTTTTTGATATCGTTGTTAGTGAACAGACAGTAAACACTTTTGATCTGATTTGTTTCTGCTTATTAGAGCTGATCTCTGTGCATAGAAAAAAACTCAAATCCAAACTGCTGGAGAAATGTAAAAGAGTTAATGAGGGAATCTCCCAGCATGGAGTCTCAGTTCTTCTGAATGAGATCTACACAGAGCTCTACATCACAGAGGGAGGCAGTGGAGAGGTCAATAATCAGCATGAGGTGAGACAGATTGAGACAGTGTCCAGGAGACCAGCAACACAGGAAACACCCATCAAATGCAATGACCTCTTTAAAGACAAAGCCATCAGAACTGTGCTGACTAAAGGAGTTGCTGGAATTGGAAAAACCGTCTCAGTGCAGAAGTTCATTCTGAACTGGGCTGAAGGAGAAGCAAATCATGACGTCGACTTCATATTCCCACTTCCTTTTAGGGAGCTGAACTTGATGAAGGACAAACACCTCAGTCTGATGGAGCTCCTTCATGGCTTTTTCCCAGAAACGAAAGGATTAATATCAATAGACAGTGATGCCTACAAAGTCATGTTCATCTTTGATGGTCTGGATGAGTGTCGACTTCCTCTAGATTTCCACAACAATGAGGGTTTGTGGGATGTGTCAGAATCAGCTTCAGTAGATGTGCTGCTGACAAACCTCATCAAGGGCAATCTGCTTCCCTTTGCTGCCCTCTGGATAACTACTCGACCAGCAGCAGCCAATCAGATCCCTCCTGAGTGTGTCGACCAGGTAACAGAGGTACGAGGCTTCAATGACCCTCAGAAAGAGGAGTACTTCATGAAGAGGATCAGGGAGCACAGTCTGGCCAATAGAATCATTTCACACATCAAGTCATCAAGAAGCCTCTACATCATGTGCCACATTCCAGTCTTCTGTTGGATTGCTGCCACTGTTCTAGAGAGAATGTTGACTGAAGCAAAGGTTGGAGAGATCCCCAAGACTCTGACTCAAATGTTCACACGTTTCCTCATCTACCAGATCAAACACAAGGGCCAAAAGTACCATGGTAAATGTGACACGGACCCTGATCAGACTAGAGAGAGTGTTCTGGCACTGGGAAAACTGGCTTTCCAACAGCTGGAAAAGGGCAACCTGATCTTCTATGAGGAAGAGCTGAGAGAGTGTGGCATTGATGTGAAAGAAGTGTCAGTGTACTCAGGAGTGTGTACCCAGATCTTCAGGGAGGAGTCTGGGCTGCATCTGGGGAAGGTGTTCAGCTTTGTGCACCTGAGTGTTCAAGAGTTTCTGGCTGCTCTCTATGCATTTATCACCTTCAGCTCCAACAAGAGAAATGTAGAGATTGAAACCACTGGCCTCTCTGGTCTTCTCCACAAGTCCTCAGTGTCTGACCTGCTGAAGAGTGCAGTGGACAAGGCCTTACAGAGTGAGAATGGACACCTGGACCTTTTCCTGCGCTTCCTCCTGGGTCTCTCATTGAAGTCCGATCAGAGTCTCTTACAAGTCCTCCTGACACAGACAGGAAGCAGCTCTCACAACAAAGAGGAAACAGTGGAGTACATCAAGGAGAAGATCAGGGAGAATCCAGATGCAGAGAAATCTATCAATCTGTTCCACTGTCTGAATGAGCTGAATGATCACTCACTAGTGCAGGAAGTACAAACATACCTGAAGAGAGGTGGTGATAAGCGTCTCAGTGGACTCAGTCTCTCTCCTGCTCAGTGGTCAGCTCTGGTGTTTGTGTTGCTGAACTCAGAAGAAGTTCTGGATGTGTTTAACTTGAATACATTTTATACATCAGATGAATGTCTTATGAGGCTGCTGCCAGTGGTCAAAGCATCCAGAAAAGCTGAGTGAGTGTTTTCATTCAAAAATGTCTTACTGCACTTTGTTGTAATTTCACATTGCATGATACTGATGATAATCATTAATTACACACTTTGTGTGGCTTTGTGGGGACATTTAAGAGGTCCCCATGAGGAAAAATGACTTTATAGAAAATGTGCTTGTTTTATTTGAGAAACTAAAAGAGGTAAAAGATGTGCTTTTGGTTACTGAGGTAAAGGTTAGGGTTAGGATTAGGTGTAGGTGTAAAATTACGTACTTTAGTCATTATGGGAGCCTTTGGAAGGACCTCACAAAGATAGTAATACAACACTGTGTGTAGATGTGTGTGTGTTAGCTTGACTGGACTGGCTTGTAGAAGCTGTAGAATAAGGAACTGGTAGAATGTTACAGAATGAAACACAACCTGAAGTGATAAAGAAAACCAGTCATTAGTTTACTTCATTAATTAATTGTCAGACTACACACTCCCACAAAACAGCATGGTAGTGTTCTGACTCAGCTCTGGCAGTGTGTAATAATGATATGTGTATGTTAATGAGGAGGACAGTGAAATAGGGGTAAATTAGGGGTCTTGAAATTACCTGGCATAATCGAATCATGTATTCAGATGTGGAAGATTCTGCATCGATGCAGTGGCAGATCGTAATCGATTTTAACGGAGGTTTTCAACCAGCGATCCGCTGCCCCTAGCGGTGTATGGCGGCATTGCAGGTGGTCTCAGACATGCAGTCCTTACTACTGAACTCACTTTACAAAAATGTATTCCTTTTTTATTTTTCAAAACATTTCCAACTGATTTGGGCATATTTTGAACATTGAATGTATATATCACTGGTTACCTTCTAACTAACCGTATCTGCACAAGTTATTGAAAGACTATGATTCTAGTTCTCCACTGCTGTTATAATATCTGCACAAACTTCAATGTTAGTCAGGGACTGTTTTAAGAGATACTGTTTTATTAATAGACTGGATATGGAATTTTTCTTATTGAAACTTTTGTAGGTTAATACTGCATCTAAATTCTCTCTTTCTACTTCTATTTCTAGTAGAAGTTTAAAGTTTATATTTAATACTCCATTTCTAGTTTTAAATGTATATTTTGTATTCTATTGATATACTTTTTGTTCTATATGCCCTATTTGTTCTTTCTTTCCCCGCTTTGTTGCAATTGTGTAAACTGAGCCAAGTCGCCCTCGCCTCTGTATATCTGTACAGTATATAGCAGAGATGACAAAGTTTACTTTTGATCTTTATGAATAATGAATTTAATGCAAATATCTAAAAAGTAACAAAAAATACTCCCTCCAACACTTAGTCTGAGTGGTGGTCCCTGGGACAGAACCAGTTGAAAACCCTGGATTGTATCATAATGACATTGTTAGTGATTTTGTGATGTGGCATAAAAAAATTCAGTAGCAAATTGCGGCTGCCCAGTTCAGATCCATGCCCAATCTGCATGCAATGCAAGCAATGTAGAAAAATTGATGGCATGCAGATATCGTTATAATGCGATCGAATCGAATCGTGAGCCTGCGAAGGTTCACACCTAGTAATGGCCGCCAATTTTGTGCTTACATTTTCAGGTTGAATAAAAAACAGGAGCTTACATCTCACTGCTTGTATTTATATTTGAAAACATAATGTGAAGTAATGTAGAAAAATTGATGGGATGCATCGAGATATTGAATTTAAGACGGATAATCGCAATCAAATCTAATCGAGAGTAGAAGGTTCACACCTCTAGTAGATGCAGCTCACAACATAGAACCAACATTCCAACCTGCTTAAAAATCCAGCTCTAAGAAGTTAGGTCAGAAGTTTACATATACTCATCATGGATATGAATGTCATATTCATTTTAAGCTTTCAGTGATGTATTTGAACCGTTCTTTTTCCATGGCAGAATGTTTACATGACACATAACTTCAATGATTTTATAAAACATGAATTGGGTGCACAAGATAGAATTTATTAAGGATTGTCTATAATCACACAGGCTGAGAATGATACTAGCAGGCTCAAATATATACAAATATCCCAATCAATATTTGGTTAAATGCCCCCTTTACAAGTTTTCTTTTTTACATTATTCCACCCACTTTGTGCAATGCACCAGTGCCACTGGCAGCGAAACAGCCCCAGATCATGATACTTCCACCACCATGCTTGACAGTTGGTACACAGTGTTCTAGGGCTGAAAGCCTCACCTTGACTCCTCCAAACATATTTCTTAAGGTCGCCAGGCCAAATAGGTCAAGCTTTTGTCTCATCTGACCACAACATTTCCTCCAGAAAGATTGTGGCTGTCTATGTGGGCAGCTGCAAATTTTACCTGCTTTCTGAAGGTGACGATTTTGGAAGCAGGGGCTTCTTTCTTGGTTGGCACCCTCTCAGTCCATGGAGGTGTAAAACTCACCTCACTGTGGACGTTGACACTGATGTTCCAGCAGCTTCCAGTTCATGGCAGGCTTGAGTCTTGGTGGTCCTTGGCTTGATCTTGAACATTCTAACCAGTTTCCTTTCACCTGAGAGAGACAGTTTGGGTCTTCTTCCAGGCCTTGGCAAAGTTGTGACACATCTGAATAACTTGTACTTACGTACAATTGTTTGAACTGATGATCTTGGAATCTGCAGTTGTTTAGAGTTGGCCCCAAGAGACTTCTTCCCAACTTGTGTAATCTTGCCACCCCTATTCTTAGATCTTCACTGGAGTTCCGACTTTCCCATTGTTCCTAGAATTGTCAATCAATGAATGATGTCAAGCACATCCTTTTTCGGCGTGCTGGCAAAGAGAACCTAGCAGCCGGTAGTTAATCGCGACCACTAATCTAGAAGTTAATAGGCCTCGCCTTGTCAAGTTATGCATTCTAGAATCTTCAGCACCACTTGGTCAAAGGATTTAGTTGGGATGAATGTTTATATTTGAGCCCGTATGTATAATTTTACCGTGCTGATCATAAAATAAATAATAAATACAGGTGTCATGTTAACATTCTGCTATGGAAAAAGAACGGTTCAAATAAAATCATTAAAAGCTTTCTTAAAATGAATATGACAGTCACACCCATGATGAATATATGTAAACTTCTGACCACAACTGTACACCTCCAGCTTCATGACTTTCCAACAGCAACAATGTTTTAATCAAGACAGAAAATGGCAGAACTTTCTGAACCTGATTTTATATTGACAGTCAACAGGTATGTGACATAACCCTACTGATTACTGATAGACTGTCACCAGCTGAAAAATTAGAATACATTTTAGAAAAGTAAAATAACATCCACTTTATCCACAGCTTTGAAAATAACGAGAACCTCGCACTTAAATGTAGTAAGAAGTAAAAAGTATGGTTTATAGTTCCTTTAAAATGTAGTGAAGTGAAAGTCATAAGTTTCCAAGAATAATACCACTCAAGTGAAGTACAGATACTCAACTACTTTAGTACAGTACTCAAGTAAATCTACTTAGTTACTGTGCACTTCTGGATGTGTGTAGATGTGTGTGTGTTTGTGTGTGTGTGTGTGTAGATGTGTGTGTGTATGTGTTTGTGTGTGGGGTGTGTGTGCAGTGTGTGTAGATGTGTAAGTGTATGAGTTTTACCTCCTTTCTCTCTGCAGGTTATGTGAAGGCAGTATTACAGGTGAAGGTTGTGCTGTTTTGCTTCAGTTTCTGATATCAAACCCCTCATCACACCTGAGGGAACTGGACTCGAAACATCAACAGGAGATTCAGGAGGAAGCAGCTCTCTGTTCTACTGGAGAATCTGCCAATTGTACACTGAGACTCTGTGTGAGTTACTCATGTACTGTTCCACACACACTGTGTATATGTAGATATGTGTATGAGTGTGAGTGATGTTGCATGACGGTGTGTGTGTAGTTGTGTAAGTGTGATGAGTTTTTCTCCTTCTCTGCAGGTTGTGGGAGTGCAGTATTACAGGTGAAGGTTGTGCTGCTCTGGCTTCAGCTCTGATATCAAACCCCATCACACCTGGAGAGAACTGGGCAGCTGAACTGGCTACCGATGTGGATTCAGGGAGTGAAGCAGCTCTGTTCTACTGGAGAATCCACACTGTACACTGGGAGACACCTGCAGTGAGCATACTGTTCACACACACTGTGCAGGCGAGATATGTTTATGAGTGTGTTAGAAAGACTAGGGGGCGGAACCAAACCAACTATGAGAGTGATGGCTGTATGACGTGTGTGTGTGTGTAGGTGTGTGTGAAGATGTGTAGAGATGTGTGTGTGTGTGATGATTGTGTGTGTGTGTGTGTGTGTGTGTGAACCCCAGTCCACCAGAAATCTCCTGCATGTGTGATCATGTTCAAAACTTGATGTCTGACTGTGATAATGTTCATGTCTGATCATTGTGTCTGATTCTCTCTTCTACAGCATCAACAATCAAACATTCAGGAGGAAAACATGATACAATTCAATTCAAATTGATAATAATATGATAATTTATATTTTACTTAACAACAGTCATTGTCACAAAGCACTTCACATATAACCAGCCTAAACCCCCCCAACAAGCAAGCCTGAGGCGACAGTGGCAAGGAAAAACTCCCTCTAATAGGAAGAAGCCTTGAGAGAAACCAAGACTCAGAGGGGGACCCCATCCTCCTCTGGATGACTGGGCGCACGAACATCTAATGCACAACAAGCAATAGATCAAGATGAGTTGTTAGTTATTTAAAGAAGCAAAGATACAAAAATAGTCCAAGGGATGTTTTGAATCCCGAGTGGTTACAGGACCCTCTCAGCTACATTAAGCTAAAATTAGTTCAGTATTATACTGCTAATTCAGCTGAGGTCCATATGGTCCAATCCCAGTTGGTTTCATGATGATGTCTCCATGGAGTCCTGGTGAGGGTTCAGTCGGTCAGCGTCAGCTCAGGAGTGTTGAGATGGTCAAGCGTCAGCTCGGGACGTCTCCAGGGAGTCCTGGTGAGTTCAGTCGGTCAGCATCAGCTCGGAACAACTAGAGTCCCGGTGAGGGTTCAATCGGCCAAGCGTCATCTCGGGATCAGCTCGAGAAGAGCTCGGAAAAGGAAGGAGAGAGAGAGAGTGAAGTGCCCTACCCTAACCTCCAGCAATGCTAAAAAATGCTAGGCAGCATGTTTCGTGGATTTCCTGGACCCTTCTTGCTCTTCCCGGTTGTTTGGACTTCTCCCCAGGCTTGTGACTCCCAGCGTGTTTTCCCCGGTTGGCTACAGATTCTGGGCCGTTGTTAGTTCCGGCTACTTGGGGAGGCTCTCCTCCTTTACCGGACACCTACGACTGGGAGCACGGGCCCCACCTTTCTTTTGTTACTTTGTGCTGGGTATTTTGTGTGCTTTTGAACTGTTTTTTCCCTTTTGTGTCTCATGTACCCACCATGTGTTCACCTGCCCTTCAATAAACTCTTTGTCAAGCCTGCAACCGTGTCCTCATTCCCTTCCCTTCTCCTCACCGCAGCCACACCCATGACAGAAGACAGACTCCTGATAAGAGGACCAGCAGGCCTAGGAGGTGAGGTTTGGGGTATCCGGCAGCACAGGGTCAAGAGGAGTATTTCGACACAAAATTGAACTGGTAGCCAGTGGAGTGAGGATATTTTTTAGTTTTAGTGAGGACTCTGGCTGCTGTATTCTGGACTAGCTGGAGTTTATTTAACGACCTATTTGGACAACCGGAGAATGAGACATTACAGTAATTGAGCCTGGAGGTAATAAATGCATGAACCGGTTTCTCTTCATCTTGAAAGGATAGCACGTTTCTTAGTTTGGCAATATTATGGAGTTGAAAGAAGGCGGTGCGACTAATGTTAGAAGCATGTAGATCAAATGAAAGATTGGAGTTTTTGTTACTTTCAGTTAACAATGAGAGGTATCCTGATTTAGCAGCTCTATGAGCCTTTTTATATCTTCCCATAGCATCTTTCCAAGCTAATAACACCACTAATCTAGTTCGTCGCCACTTATGTTCTAGTTTCCGTGTGTCTTGTTTTAAGCTACCTACAGTTAAGCCCAGAAATATTTGGACAGTGACACAATTATGATTTGGGCTCTGCATGCCACCACATTGTGTTGGAAATGAAACAATGGAGATGCAATTGAAGTGCAGACTTTCAGGTTTAATTCAAGGAACTGAACAAATGTTTAGGAACTGCAACCATTTTTCTACAAAGTCTCCTCGTTTCAGGGGCTCAAAAGTGATTGGACAATTAATATTACCATAAATAAAATCTTCATTTTTAATACTTTTTTTGAGAATCCTTGGCAGGCAATAACTGCCTGATGTCTGGACACCACGGACCTCACCAGACGCTGGGCTTCCTACTTTGTGATGCTTTGCCAGGCTTTACTGCAGCTGTCTTCAGTTGTTGCTTGTTTGTGGGTCTTTCTGCCTTAAGTTTTGTGAAATGCATGATCGATCGGGTTGAGATCTGGGGGGTATTTTTCTTTTTACTATATTTGTATTGTACACTTGAATCATTACAGCAGGACAGTACAATGGTTACTTGCTGGGGGACAGAGGATACCCTTGTCTGCCCTATTTAATGACACCCTACCCTGAACCTGATCCTGGACCACAGACACGCTTTAACCTGGCTCACAGCCGAACACGGGCCAAGGTGGAGATGACCATAGGGATCCTCAAGTCTAGGTTTCAGTGTCTGCGTAGGCTCCGGGTCAGTCCAGGGAGGGCATGCGACATCATAGTGGCTTGTGTTGTGCTTCACAACATTGCCACTATAAGAGGAGAGAGCCACCCTCCTTGTATTGAAGAAGATGGCCCAGAGGAACCCCTACAGATTTTTGCACACAACAGAGATGGAAGACTTTTGAGAGACAGGATTTGTCAAAATTACTTTTATTAAATTGTTTGCACTGGTCTGCTGTGCAGTTCATTTCTTTATTTCCTGAAAAACAATGAAAGTAAAATGAAATAAAATGGGTTTTTTTGTTTTTTTTATTACATTGCTTTATATACACAACACTTTTAACATGCAACAGATTAATATTTACACAAGTTCTCACCTTAAGGCGATGCTCCAGTAATTCAATTTCTAGTGTTGCTTTTTTGAAGCATAGTGTTTCTAGTGTTGCTTTGTTTTTGAAGACGGACCTTATACAGCTCCTTTGCTGGCAACTAGGAAGGCAAAAATAATTAAATAAATGAGATTCTGTCAGACAATAAAATTAAAATACGGACAAATGCACACAAATTCTTACACTGCTTAGATTGTGCATTGAGGTTGAAGGACCTTCATCTGTGGGCAAATCCCCAGGTATGTACTGTGAAAGGACAATGACAGTTTGTTACTCTAATGTAAAAAGGGGGCATGCATTATAATGGTATGCATCATGCTTCAGTGGATCTACCAGCATTGTCCACTTCTGTCACAGCAGATGTAGTCTCTTCATCGTCATCTTCATCCTGCAGTGGAAGATATAAAATCTAAAAGCAACTAAAGGTACCTGACAACAAAACACTTAAACTGGGACAGACTGTGTTCTTTCTGTAGGGTCCAATAATACAATCCCTCTATCAGTATCTATAAGAAAATACAACCCATAAAATTCTCAATATTATCAAAGAAAAACCAATAAACCAGGAAAAAAAACATGTCAAAGTAATACAACTAAGATCACAGTAGCCTATACATCATATGCAGTTAAATAAAGTAAGCCTGCATAAAAACGTTAAGCGTGTTCAAAAAGCCTTTAAGTGACAGAGATAGTAATTTATTAACTCACATAATGAAAACAAATCATAGTGGTAAACTTACATTTCACCATGTTACTTGTGGTGCATGGTGTGTGTGATGAAGTGCCCCCTGGAATGCCAGCAACCACTGGTCGCCCAGAGCCAGCTCCTCAGATGGGGTGAGGGGAGGTGGTGGTGGTGGGCCCCCGCCAGTTAGACGGGCTTCAACCTTCTTTCTATTAGCTACATGACAGAAAGAATATACTAAATCATGTTTAATGAATAGTTCAGTAATTGTGTAATCAAATATTACCTTTTTGCAGAATGTTTTTGTGTTTCATTTTGACTTGGCTCAAAGTTCTTCTGGCTCCAGAAGGATTACACCTTATTAAATAAGAAACCATATATTCTATATTCATATATATACTCTGTCCGTTATTTTTTGCCATGCCGACTCTCTTTCTTTAGCCAATGCAGCCGTATTGCTTTTTTCATTATTATTGGCTTGAATTCTTCATATGCCTGCATTAAAACCTTCGCCTCTGTGAAGTATGCCGCTCTCTTTTTTTCACTTTGATTTTCCATTTTGACTCGTGAAATCGGCGATCCATTGAAAACGTCTTTACGTATGCACCGTGCGAGCGCATTAACTCTGGGTAACCAGTAGGAGGTTGATTAAACTTACTCTTCTCAGGTGTTTTGGAACCGACATACTCATGGTATGCGGGTTTGGGGTAAATCAACCCAGAGGTTATGATTTACCAAATGGTAAGTTAACCAAGCTTTCTGGAATACCCTTCTGGTGATTGACTCGGCCATTGCAGAATATTCCACTTCTTTGCCTTAAAAATACTCCTGGATTCCTTTCGCAGTATGTTTTTGGTCATTGTCTATCTGTACTGTGAAGCGCTGTCCAATCAACTTTGCTTCTATACACTGCAGAATTCATCTGGCTGCTTCTTCTGTCACATCATCAATTAACACCAGTAACCCAGTGCCATTGGAAGCCACGCATGCCCATGCCATCACATTGCCTCCACCCTGTTTTACAGAAGATATGGTGTGCGGTGGATCATGAGCCGTTCCAAGCCTTCTCCATACCTTCGTCTTCCCATCATTCTGGTACAGGTTGACCTTAGTTTCATCTGTCCAAAGAATGCTGTTCCATAACTGGGCTGTCTTCTTCAGCTCCTTTGACCGCATGTTGTGGACTCACAGCAACAGCTTCCAAATGCAAATGCCACACCTGGAATCAACTCTAGACCTTTTACCTGCTTAATCGATGATGGATTAACGAGGGAATAGCCCATGCAGCCCATGAAAAAGCTTTTGAAAAAGCAATTACTTTTGGTCCTTTAAAAAAGAGGCGGCTACATATTAAAGAGCTGTAATTTCTAAACCCTTGCTCCAATTTGGATGTGAAGACCCTCAAATTAAAATTGTGAGTCTGCACTTTAAGCCCACATTGATTGTATAACTGTATCTTGAATATGTTTTGGTAAACAGCTAAAATAACAATACTTGTGTCATTGTCCAAATATTTCTGGGCCTAGCTGTCGGTGGTCATTATACCAATGGGATGTTTTCTTTTCTCTGATGTTTTTCATTTTTAGCGGAACAATTTTATCTAAGGTGGAACGAAGCGTAGATGTTAGATAATCCATATTACTCTCAAGTTACTCTCATTTGCATGCCCGCTGTTCTTTACCAAGCCACCAAATTGACATGATTCGAGGATCCAGGTTCCTCTTCACCTTCCTGTAACCGACATGACCCACACTTGTCTTCTTCATCCTTTTTTCGTTTATTTTTACTTTAGGAACACGTTGGTCTTCCCCCATTAAGAACACATGGGATTTGGGACTGCTTTCCTTCACCTATTTTCACACAACAGTCAACACGGTTCTTATGCCGCCTCAGACCACCTCACTGAACACACACCTCAATCTGTTTCCACCCGCACTCATCTTTATCTTACTGTTATCATCCCTCATCCCTCATAACTAAGCCAGTTGTCATGTCACAGCTACAAAACTTGCCGTTTTCTTGCAGAAATGTATCTCTAGTTATATCTGAGCTTCATTCCGCTAACAGACAGATTATATTTTGTTATTCTGACATGGATATTTGCTCCAATAATATTTGCTTTTTTTAAATGTTCAGAATTAATTGTAGATATATAATTTGATATTTGATTTGGTGTTTATTGTATATTCTATGTGCAGTGACCGAATATTGTTATATATAACTTAAAAATGTGAAAAAGCTTATGCACTGTTACGTCTTTACATGAAGAGAGATGGACCGTTGTTCCGTTCACATGAGCACCAGGTTTTTATCTGATCAATCTCATGCAAAAGGGTAAAAATAAAGAGCACTGCTGGCAAAACGAACAGTGTCACCATCTTGTCTTTTCACTGCAGTCTGGACATATGTATGTACGGTTGGATTCACAGTTTGCAGAATCATGGCAGAATGTTTACATGTTTTATATTTTATAAGATTTATATGAGTCATACTATACTTGAAGGATATGGAGTTACGTTCAGATGATCCCATCATAACTTATAACTTGATCGCAAGTCAGTACATACTAGGGTTAGGGTTAGGGTTTATTCATTCATTCATTATCCGAACCACGTAATCCCAGGAACTAGTCCAGTTTCACTACTGAAATCACTTTTTAAAAATTATTCCGCCCAGTGCTGGTACCCGCCTTGTGCCCGTGAGTTCCCGGGATAGGCTCCAGTCCCCACGCGACCCCAGTTGGGATTAAGCGGTTTGGAAAATGAATGAATGAATGAATTAATATCTAAAAAGTAATTAAAAAATACTCCCTCCCACACTCAGACTGCTTAGTTTAAATGGTGGTCTCTAGGACAGAAGCAGTTGAAAATCCCTGGATTATATCATAGTGACATTGCTTGGTGATCATCTGGCCACGGCATGAAAATTCTAGTTAAAAAGAACATCCCGGTAGCAACTGCGGCTGCGCAATCTGTGATTCACGCCCAACCTGCGTGCAATATGAGGTAATGTAGAAAAATCCACACCCACTCACTGAGATGAAACTGAAAGTGACAGTAATGATTTGTCATTGTGAACACATACACTGTCTGTGGGTTTTTTTGGGAATCCCCGTAAAGAGGGTTGAAGAGGGAGAGAGAGAGTTCCACATACATACCTCTCTCTCTCTCTCACACACACACACACACACACTTCTTCTTCTTTCTCTTTCGGCTTTTCCCTTCAGGGGTCTCCACAGTGAATCATCTGTCTCCATCTAGTCCTATCCTCTGCGTCCTCTACCCTCACACCAACTAACTTCATGTCCTCTTTCACCACATCCATAAATCTCCTTTTTGGTCTTCCTCTCAGCCTCCTGCCTGGTGGCTCCAACCTCAGCATCCTTCTACCTAACACACACACACACACACACACACACACACACACACTAAACTCTAATGGAGATGTCCCCTTGTGGCCAAAATAAGGAATGGCAATTTTTTGACTCGACACAATA
>JAVGVS010000874.1:0-70914 GCA_032718565.1 Distichodus sexfasciatus
TAATAATAATAATTTGGTTTGGGGAAGGGTTAATATTCCTTGAAAAAATCTTATTAAAGTATTAAAGTCATAAATTTGTGAGAAAAAATGACATTCTCTGATTTTGTAAAGTCATTTCTCAGGTTTATAATTATGTCACAGATTTCTGAGAAATAACTCTGATATTCTCTCCTTTTCTAAAGTCATATAATTTGCGTTCTTTACAGTGTCAGAGAATATATGTGTTTTTCTCTCTTAAATGTGCATCTTTAGGAAGTTTGGACTTATTTCACTAGTAAGTTTTCAAATCCTTTGAAATGCTGTGGGCTGAAGATGTTTGTGTTGGTTTTAATCGTTGTATAATGTGTTTTGCTGTGTGTCTGCCTGATTTAGGTCCGTTATTGGGTTTCCAGAGTCTCCCCAATTTCCAAAATGATCTACCAGGCGATTTCTCAGAAGCCGTTGTGTTACGTAGGCATTTGTATGGAGCGCTGGGGGACGCTGAGTAAGTGTGGCTCCTTCTGCCAGTCCAACTTGGCTAACTCACCATGAAGGTATGCAGACTTTCACAACCTTTCCCTCAACATGTGCACAGGACTCTCCTGAATCACACATTCGTCCATCGGAGCCTTTTTTAGGGCTCTGGAGGGACGGTGTTTCCCGTATGTTGCTGACAAAACCACAAGTCTCAAAACCTCTCATCACTTGGGAAAATATATGTGTTCTAAACATGTGTTCCTGCTTAATACATTTCGGACTGATGGTTTGTCTTTCGTTCAAATCGTTTAGCTGCTCCCGTTCCTAATGCTTTCTTCACGTCTCGAACGCAAGTAAACATATGGCCACTAATTGCACAATGGTATGAAAGTGGCTTGCTGGAAAATTGGTGAAACCAGGAGATTTGCTGATATTTGTATTGAGCAATGTTTCTTAAGCACATTCTGATCTTTTAGTGCGGCATCGTGCTTGCATGATGTTCAGATTAATTTATTCTTTCGTTTGTGGCTGTGCCTGGACAGTGTTTTTGCAAGCAGAAGAATTGGAATTTAGTGACTGGAATAAACTGAAGAGTTCTCATAAATTGTCCTAAATATGCTCAGAATTTGTTTCTGGTTAGTTTTAGCTCCTTAGTCATTCTCATTGTCATATTTATCTGCCTGACTCAAAAGTATAACCAGAGGTGGGCAATGTAGCAACATCATTACTTAAGTGAAAGTACAGATACCACTAGTCAAATGTTACTCCAATTCAAGTGAAAGTCGTACAGTCAATTTTTTACTTAACCCTAAAGATACAGCAAGAGCAAATTCATGTGTTCGAATGGCCCACTCAAAGTCCAGACCTAAATCCCATTGAGCATCTGTGGCAAGACTTGAAAATTCCTGTTCGCGGACGCTCTCCATTCAATGTGGCTGAGCTTGAGCTATGAAGAATGGGCAAAAATTCCAGTCTCTAGATGTGCAAAGCTGGTAGAGACATACCCCAAAAGACTTGCAGCTGTAATTGCAGCAAAAGGTGGCTCTACAAAGTATTGACGCAGGGGGGCTGAATACAAATGCACGCCTCAGATTTTTATTTGCTTAATATTTTGAAAACCATGTAATATTTTCGTACCACTTCACAATTACGTGCTACTTTCTGTTGGTCTATCACAGCAAATCTCAATAAAAAACATTTAAATTTGTGGTTGTAAGGTGTCAAAATGTGTAAAAGTTCAAGGGGTATGAATACTTTTTCAAGGCACCGTATGTGTGTATGTTAATCAGGAGGGCAGTGCAATAGCTGTAAATGCAGCCTGCTCACGACATAAAATCAACATTCCAACCTGCTTAAAACTCAACTCTACACCTCTAGCCTAATGACTTTCTAACAGCAACAATGTTTTAATCAAGGCAAGAAACGGCAGAACTGTCTGAACCTGGTGTTATACAGTAGCTATAGTCTACAGGCGTGACGTAACCCTACTGATTACTGATAGACTGTCACCTGCCAAACAACCAATCACCTTTTAGAAAAGGGGGAATAACATCCACTGTATCCACAGATGTGAAAGTAACGAGAACCTTGACAGAAATGTAGTGAAGGGAAAGTCATACGTTTAAAAAAAAAAATACTACTCAAGTGATGTACAGATGCTCAAAAACTCTACTTACAGTAAGTACAGTACTCAAGTAAATGCACTTTGTTACTGTCCACTTCTGAGTATAACCATCCAGTTTCCACCATTGCTTTCCTTCAGGATCTAAAATAACTCGTTAGTATTAACAATTTGAATGATTGTTATTGAGTCACCAATACTGGTATAACCAAATAATCTCCACACATTTTATCCACTCTTTATTAGGAACACCTACTGCATTTGTGTCCACAAGATTGTCATCAATGGCCAGCTTTTTACCACAGGAACATTGTGGACTAGATATTTAATTGGGTTCTTGACCGCTTTTGACCTAGTGGTGTTGCTGGCATATTTAAAAACCACAACAATTCTTTTAGGTCTTATACCCTTTTAGCAGCACAACAGAGCCAGACTTAGTTTGTCGTTGAAGAATGTACGTTTGTACATTTTGAAATAAGTCGCGGTACACATTGTCTCATTTTCTTAGAAATAAGGGGTAGCCCAAGATTTTTGCACTTTATTGTATATAGGGTAGATAGGCCTGCATGATATTAGGGGGGTGGGGGGAATCACATTCCAATATATATTCTTTTGCTCTGCAATTACAATATTAATGATTAATCATTTTAGAATGGAAATGTAGTTTTTAGGGAGTATATCTGCTTTGAAATATTTTAAAAATGTATAAAAGACTTGTTAAGGGAATCCTCCTTTCATGTTTTTCAACAGTAACCCCTAAATCAGAACTTAAATAAACCTTTTTGCTCAAATCAAGACTTTTTCTTGTAAATTGGTCATAGAAAGTTTAATAGAAGTTTTCATTATGCAAGACTTTGTTCAAATTAGCCAAAATAACATGGGTGTGTGACATTGCTCATGTTGATTAACAATAACAACCTTCCGGTAACAATTTATTAGTTGTGTTACTGCCAGTGTTGTTACAAAAGGGCAAGGCATTATTAATACATTTTCAGTAATATTATACTTGTTATATATTTCAGTACCACTTTGTTACAACACACTTTTAACCCGAAATCTATTGCTGTTATAGTTTTAAAAAATAAGAAAATCAGCAACACCATGACACCTTTGGCACAAGAGATTAATTGGGCGAATAAAAGCGCTATTTGATAGAAACTTTAAGCCTACAGTCAATATGCTACTCCACATCGCCCTCCACTGGATTTATAATGAGCTGCAGTAAACTACTTTTTAGCATTGTACAACGCGAAGTCCTACTTGCGCAGTTATTTTGGTGAAAGTAATGCAGGAGTCGTGTAACGCATTACAATTCAGAGACAGTAATATTGTGATATAATGAATTACTTTGAAATGACAGTAACTAGTAATCCATAATGTATTACATTTTGGAGGTAATTGGCTATCGGTGTGTTAGTTAGTGTTAGCTAACCCTAACCCTGATCAAAAATAGAAGTTGCAGTCTGTAGACCGAGCTAATTTCACACATCAACTAATTATTCACTCCATGCCAGGTTGTGTGTCGACAATGTTATTAATTTTTTTGCACTCGCATTGGTGTATCTTTAATAAAAAATGACTAGTTTGAGATTTATATTCATATATTCATATATGAATATGTATGAACATATGCCTTTACTCTTACATTTTTAAATGAGCTACATCTAACAAAAAAATGAGGTATTTTTGTAATTTTTTAATTGTACTAAAGTAAAATTTAAGCATTTGTTTTGGTTTGTTTTACTTGTACAACTTCATTCCTGTTCCACGTTTGTTCATTCTGCAACCAAAGGCACATTGCACTTTACATAAATAATTTCTTACCATAATGTGAACATGTACAGTTACCGCATATAGTATAAATTTAAATTTGGAACACATTCTTTCTATATATTTAGTATTTTTAATCTATACTCTTTAGTTTATCATACGATTTTTTTTGTTCCTTCGTCACCCCTGTAAAAAGTGCACAAGCTGCTGATTACAATGGGCCGAGCAAAGGGAGGAACATGAGGGAGGTGAAAAGGGAAATCCAGGTCAGCCTGAAGTCCGGACATGTTCCTTGTAGGACGCAGTGCGGAGACACACATTGTTTGCCTGCGGCTCTGGCTCTAGTGTACCGTGGCCGTGTCAATACGTCCACCCCGTCCAATCAGGAGCAGCCTTGTGGGTTGGTGAGGGATTTAGCTGAATTCACCAGCATAGGTCATGTTTGGCATTAATGGCCCGAAATGTTCACTCACCAGCACACACACACTTTGAATGGTTTTGTGGTAAACAAGGCCATTACATTTTTTTAATTTTTGTGGACAATATTGGCTTTAGATGCTGATATATGAAACCTACCAATAAACTCAAAACAAGGCTTATGCCTGTATGTGTGTGTGTGTGTGTGTGTGGTACATGGTTTTTGCTCGATTCACTTAGAACAAAAAACAAACCTTATTCTAGAACAAAGACAAATTTCTTCGTCTGAGTTACTCGCTAATGTCAAAACCAGCAATAAGCTCTAGTGGATATTAGCAGTGGTGAAAATAATTTTACGTTGGTCACTGACTTAACCAATGAATTTAAGTGAGGTTAAGCGACTAATTGTCATTGTGAACACAGCACATCACAGTATATAGTGTCCCCCGGCAGGCTGGCACACGTGGACACACATATCAAGCCTGTGCGTTAACCTGCGCCTGATGCCACCAATTTGGACAACATTTTTGTCCTAGATAAGTCTTCAAAAATGAGATCTATCACAGTAGACGGTTTGTTACTGCTCAACAGAAGTTAATATCCGTTAGCTAAAGACAGGAGGCAGAACTGGAGGTTGCAGAGCTCAAGATGTTGAGGTTCTCTTTGGGAGTGACGAGGATGGATAGGATCAGGAATGAGTTCATCAGAGGGACAGCTCATGTTAGATGTTTTGGAGATAAAGTCAGAGAGGCCAGACTGAGATGGTTTGGACATGTCCAGAGGAGAGACAATGAGTACATAGGTAGAAAGACGCTGAGGTTGGAGCCACCAGGCAGGAGGCTGAGAAGAAGACCAAAAAGGAGATTTATGGATGTGGTGAAAGAGGACATGAAGTTAGTTGGTGTGAGGGTAGAGGATGCAAAAGATAGGACTAGATGGAGACAGATGATTCGTTGTGGCGACCACTGAAGGGAAAAGCTGAAAGAGAAAGAAGAAGAAGAAGAAGAAGAGCTAATGTTATTTTCTGCCAGCATTTCCAGAATCATAATGTGTGTACTTATTTTAAGGTAGTATAGCATAACGTCTATAACGGTAGAATGTCACATGCCTTTAAGGAGAACACTGAATTAGGAAAAACGTTTTTTCACATTTCTGCAGTCCCAGAATCGCAATTATGTAATGAACAATTTTTACATTACTTAGTAACATAGCCAAAGAGGGTTGGTCTTCTACCATGGTAGATGTTGTGCAATGCCTCTCAGCTTTGGTTTCTGTCCGTAATCCTCAAATCACACAGTGGAAACAGTAGCATGCGTACGTTTTCCGTGCATGCAAATTTATTTGTCTGTGAAACTGAGCAGTCACACACAGTACGTCGGCCAGCTCACTTATCCAGTGACGTTCGGTGCTGCAAAACCCATGTGACCTTTTTCCTCCAGCTTTCTTTTGCTTTTGGTTCCTTTGCATCTTAAAGGAAAATGTAAACACACAGTTTGCAGAACTTACATCACCTTGACCTTTCATTTAGCGTCACTTTAACATTAGCAAGTTTTTTTTGTGGATTGGTCCCCGAACGAATTTGTCAGTACTAACATCACTAGAAGATCTTTTATTTACAAAATACTGTTTATGAGTAGTGAAATGAAAACCTGGTTCACTCCTAAGACTATAGAGGAGGACACATTTTGAGTTCTGGGGCGAAAAATGCCACTCCCATGACATGGTCTTTATTTGTTCAGCTGGCACTGTAACGATTAGGGAGTTATCAGAAGGTCACCAGTTAAAGTCAGGTACCAGTAAAGGTACCACTGAGCGTACCACTGGGTGTTGCCGGTCAGCTGTCCACTGCTTGTTCGCAGATGGGTCAAATGCACAAGTCCCATTTCATTGTGGTGTACTGTATGATGTGGTGTGCTCACAATAACAAAAAATCACTCACTCACTGACCCATGGAAATGAAATTAATACAATTAAAAAAGTAGAAAATGATTTTTTTTTTATTACTGAGGTTTTAGTTACAGTAAGTGTGTGCGTGTGGATGTGGGTGGGGGGTGTTCATCCACAAGTATAGATCACCTTAGCCACAAACTGGAAAAAGATTCATCATGGAGTTGGCTCTTCCTCATATGATACTTCCTCTGCTCATATCAGAAATGGACATAACGTGAATCAAAGGCACTGGGCATCTATAAATGTGCCATGAATCACAACTGCTCAGTTTTTCATAGGATCTGAAGCATTAGAGACTTCATGTTTTAGGGAACAAAGTCGTTACTAAAAGGCTTTTTACCGTACATAATCTGTGACTGTGTTGACAACGTAGTCTGTAAGCTTGAATATAATCTGGAAGTGTCTCAAGTGTTGATGAAGCAAAACTCATCTTGTTTTTACAAATTTCTACTTTATATTTCCTACATTACAACATATGCTGCATGCTACTTGGATGATGAATGGTGGACTGTTTGCTTTTTAAACTTGCAATCTTTTTTTCCCTGCAAATAAAGAAATAACTAAATATCTTCCAAATTATCATTAGTTTAAGTAACAATACGATTTTTGAACTTTCACATATTGTTTCAATAGCACTACATGAGCACTGATGAAAGTTGGATGTTCAGCTGTATTAAACGAACTTTAGATTTAATGTCAGAACTTTTCCCTTTCGCAAAAAAGAAATGAAAAGATCATTTCTTGATGTAAGTTGAATCTGCAGCTATATAAAAGTAACATTACATTAAAGGGCAGAACTATTCCTCTTTGATAGAGACTGAGACAAGAGACTGAGACAAGACCAAGGCCAAAGTGTGACAAGACTGAGACAAGACCAAGACTCTGAAGGGCTGAGACCAAGACCAGACCAATGCACATTTTACACCACATGTTAAATAAGTGGAACATGCAAAGCCTAAGCAACATTAAACATGTTCATTCAATATTTCTCTTATGCAATTTCTTCAGTTTTTGTGCACGGAATTACTCCAAAATAATTCCACATACAGAGGGATGAATATAATGTCCAGTAAGTTGAAAGTCTTGTGATTCTGACGCTGTGTGCGTGGTTTTTGTAAGTTAAATGGATTCTGAGTTAATAAAACACTAATTAATCAACAACGCAAAATGCCTGCGTCGGTCTTTAATAGTAGTCTTTAGAGTTGTGGTCTCGGCTGGTCTCCAAATAAAATCTCGAGTCCTCTTTGTCCGAGTCCATGACAAGACCGAATACGAATACGACCGAGTCCGAGACAAGACCGAGACTTTTAAAAACTGATCCCGAGTACTATAACACTGCTCTTGGCATAAAGACGTCGAGCTGGCATGGAACCAAAGCAGTTTTGCCTTCCATAACATAGCTAAATACATACTGTATGTACAGACATTTTTTTTTTACATAAACGTCTAACAGCAACAAAGGGAACATGTCATCTTTTGCCTTACATAATCTGGCTATGCCATGGCATCCAAATTCTGTGAACAGATTTGGAGCGTCAGTCACTTCTGAGGACGATTTGTACGAAAAACACGCTGCTATATGGTGTAATTAACACAGCTGTCCTATCTCTCCATGGCCTTGCCGCCTTACGAACTGGAGCGGGGCCACGGTTGCCCAGTGACTGGCGCAAACATCAGGAAACAGAGCGCAGATTCCGCTAGAAACGTGCCGGGAAAAAAGGAAAGCATTGAGAGAGGACAGGAAAAGGGAGCAGCGAGACTGAGAATTTTACATTCTACCCATTATCTGTTCATTAGCCTTCTGGGGACTCGGTTGCCACTGTTGGGTCACAGGTCATTTTCGGGGCCTCGAGAGCCAGCAGGGATGACGTGCGGCGCCGGCTAACCAGTCGTGGCTTCTGACTCTGGAAATGGTTCGGTTTGATGCTTGTCAAAGCTGGTCAAGAGTTCAAAACTCAGAACAGCAATTTTGAATTCGGATCCGAGTTGAGAGATGTTGGCAACCACAGTGGATGTTACATCTCTCCAGCGGAATTTTCTTTTGATTTCCAACATTTAATGTAATGGTAATGTCAGTTTAATTAGATGAGAATTTCTCTTTCATTTTTGACCACTATGATGAGCTCATTGCAATGTATTTAAGTCACACTTAAATGATGCTTAACAGTTTATTGTAGCAAAGCTCACACCAAAATCACTGTAACAAGCCAGGTAGGATTCAAGTCTAGGAAAGGCAGCAAGAAAACAGCTGTATTCATCCCAGAAATAATGCAATGAAACATGACTAGCTTGGGGCAGTTGGCGGCGTAACGGTAGGATGTTTGCCCTGTGATCAACAAGCGCTCTCCCGGCGCTTGTTGGCTGCCCACTGCTCCTTCACGGATGGGTCAAATGCAGAGATCACATTTGGTTGTAGTGCACTGTGTGCTGTACTGTGGTGTGTTCACAATGACAAATAATCACTCACTTGCTTATTCGATGACTGAGAAGACTGGATTCCTGAATTGCCGTCTGGGTGAGGAGCAGAAGGAAATCTCGGAGTGTTGTGCCACTGGGGATTTAATGGCAAGACACAAACGCAACTCAAGCATCAGCTCAAATCTTCGTCGCAAAGACGTTGAATTGTGTTAACTGATGTTGGGGCAACAGCAATACCTCCATTAGAGGACTCATGGTTCATACTTGACGCATTGAAATATGAATGAAATATGAGTCCTGTATCAAAGTCAAAGTAATCTTTGTCATCTCTGCTATACACTGTACAAGTATACAGAGAGACGAGACGACGTGGCTCCAGTTTTAACAGTGCAAGAACAAGGAACAAAGCACAAATGTGACTGCATGGCAATACCAGTCACTTGGCGCAAATTTTCAAACTTGAGTTATTATGTTTCCATGAAAGGGCATAAATCAAGCTTTAAAACGATACCTATATCGAATTAATCGGACGACATATGACTGAGATATCAACATTCAAAGGAGCCAAGTTTCTCCTGTCACGCCAAGTGAGAAACGGAGAAATCTGCCGTCGAAGTTGACTATCGCCGTAGCACTCACAGACGCTTGGTGCGGTCGCGGCTACGTTTGCATTTACGGTAGCCTACGCTGCATTCACAGCCACACGGATAGCCTACCTGCGTTAGGTTAACTGAACTTGGGAGACGAAGATGGATTCTGGAGAAATATCTTCACGCTAGTCAACCAGTGGATTTACCGTAAATATTGAAGTAGAGCGGTCAAAACAGAAACTTTTAACATTCTGCTGGAATTGAATTCCTCACCTCAAGAAAGTCACGTTTTTAGGATGGAAAGGGTAAGTTTTTCAGCGAAATTTATTCACAACAGTACAGTATAGACCTTCCACTGTTTCAAAACACTAAAAACCAAAAATCCACAATTTTACCCCACGCAACATATACGGTCGCTTTTGGGTTGAGTTGACGTGACTGAATAGGATTCGATACGATCAGAAAGTATCTTAAAGTCTGTGTGTCTGGGGGTTTTTTGCATACAGATTGTTTTCATGAATGGAGCAGTCTCACACGCAGTACGGTGGTCAGCTCACTTCTCCAGTGACGTTCAGTGCTGCAAGAACCTGTGTGATCTTTTTCCTAGTGTCTTTTGATTTTGGCTGTATTGCAACTTAAAGAGAAAGCCAACAGACAGTGCAGGATTTACGAGTAAATTTAATTAAGCGCTATATGTGCTATTGTACTTGGGTTGAGTGTCAGTCAATGGGCTTGGCGTCTCTCAAACACCAATGGGTTGTATGCTGGATGCTGCTGGAATGGCTAACAATGGAGAGTTTGTGTTTGTATTCAGAATGATTTAACTGCGAATCAAAATGCAACACAAAACACCTTCTAATGTGCTACTGTTGGCAAAATTTAGCACATGACAGTGTTTTAATATCACTTCACGACCCCCCAAACTTCTGCTTGGGCTCAATCCCATTATGCTCCTAAGTCTTTAGGAAATACACTTGCAAGAAATATGCATCTAATGTTGGAGGAGCGTGTGAGTTATGCCCGATGTTGGGCATCAGCCTCGGAGAAGGCTGGCTGGCTGCCTGTCCGATCTTGTCCCACTCGCCCCTTTTTGTTTCCGTCGTTCGCTTCTGCACAACTTGTGAATCATGCAGAGCAGCGGCAAGCGTGTGTTACTCAAGCAAATCTGAGGAACATCCAAATGACTAAGATCTGCTTTTTCAGACACAGATTAAGCACAGAAGAATAGGAGAATTTGATGATCTGTGCGTTTCTATTAACTGTATAAAACAGTCTAAGATCTGGCTTAATTGGCGTCTGGAAAACGTGCCCCAAACTGACGCTTTAAGCCTAATGTTTTGCTGCTGCCAATAATGAATGAAGTTACTTTATCTAGTAATATTAGGCTTAGGGCAGTTTAGTTCATTAATATTAACATTGCAGCTTGTGGTAAAGCTACAGTGCATACCACATTTTTGCACCCACTGATGACGCTTTACCCTACACACCTACATCATCCATTGCACTGAGACTTTTAACTTTAACTGGAATTTATTTCTGCTTTAAACTGTTTATAATGTTTCCTATACAGTCGTCCATGCTTGCCACATCACAGTGCACTGCCACTTTAAACACTTGTCATTTTTCAATTTTGTCGCTTTTTCAGCTCGCTGTGTACTTTCTCCTGTATATGGCTGGGTGGACGATAACCTTGCTTGAATCTTGAAGCTTGATTAAGAGCTTGAGGCCACAATACAATGTGTTACTGTGAAAGTTACTTTCGTGATATTTATCATTTATTATTTATATCTTTGGAGCAAGAGGTTGTAGTTTCAATCCTTCTATATCCTACCCTTACCCCCAAGTTGCCATGTTATAAGGAAACGGAAGTCACTCTGGATAAGAATGTCTGATAAATTCAATAAATGTAAGTCAAAGTCAACTTTGTCATCTCTGCTAAATACTGTACAGATATACAGAGAGACGACACGACGTGGCTCCAGTTTTCTCAGTGCAACAAGAAACAGTAAACAAAGAACAAATAGGGCATATAGAATAAACTATATATAAATAGAATGCAAAATGTACACTTTGAACTTCAAACTGAGTATTAAATATGAACTTTAAACTAGAAGTAGAAGTAGAAAGAGACCATTAAGATGCAGTATTAACCTACAACTATGGTCTTGGGCCAAAAATGATGGAGATCTTTTACATCTTGTATAATATGTCCTGCAGCAGCGGGAGAGACGCACCGATGATGTCAAAGCAGCTGGCAACATCATCGGTGCGTCTCTCCTGCCGCTGCAGGACATCTTTTACAAACGCTGCATCAGGAGGGCCTCCTGCATCATGCTCGACCCCTCACATCCTTCACATGGAGTCTTTACACTACCCCCATCCGGCAGACGCTATCGCAGCATCAGGACTCGAACCTCCAGAATGCGTGATAGCTTTTTCCCACAAGCCATCAGACTCTTGAACACACTTCCTGCCCTCACACGTCCCCCCACACACACACCCGGACAGTGAACTAAGTGACTCTGTTGCACCTCTGCACTTTACACATCACCTTCGCTGTGATGCACATGCTGCTATACAGACTATTTCCTCCTCAAATGACTGTTGCTACAACGCTGCTATAATAATTTTGGCACTGCCGCTACTTATTTGCACAAACATTGAACATTGAATGTATAAATAGACTGGATGTAGAATTTTTCATATTATAACTGTTTCTAACCTCTTGCACATCCAGTGTAAAAGTCAATTTCCACTTTTGTAGGTAATACTGAATCCAAACTGTCTCTCTATCTACCTCTATTTCTAGGTCTAGTTTAAAGTTATATTTAATATTCCATGTCTAGTTTAAAGTATATTTTTGTATTTTATTTATATATTGTTTATTCCATGTCCCTTATTTGTTCTTTGTTCCCTATTTCTTACTGCACATTTAAATACGCGGGAGCCACGTCGTCTCGTCTCTCTGTATATCTGTACAGTATATAGCAGAGATGACAATAAAGTTTATTTTGACTTTTGACTTGGACTTTGAAATATGAAATATGAAATGATTCTCTTCGCAGTTAGTCACTTCTCTACCAAATTCCATTTATCCAACAGCCTTGTTGACCTGTTGCTGCAATTTGGGGTTAAATGCCTAGAGGTGGGGTTCTAGACGTAGGATGGAGGGTTTTGACTTTACAACCACTTGGAACCCTGTTCTTCGATACAAAAGTTAAACCAGAGGCCTAATGGTAGGATCTACCACCACTGATGCATTTGAGCAAGACCCTTAATCCCACATTGTTCCACGGGGACTGTCTCTGTAATTAACACATGGAAGATATTCCATTAAATATGTGTTGATGATAGATATACAGTTATTCACAGCAAAAAGACTCTTTAAATATTTAAAAAGCGAGTATAAAGGGGGTGTCACTCCTGTTTACCTTCTGATCATTCTATTCATCTCACCTTTTTTAACTCTGCCAGTATGACCCTGTCCTCGCTTGTTCTGTGTTCCCTTACCGTTTGCTGTGTTGTTTCTGCTTTTGTGTTGCTCCCTGTTCTGCTAGTGGCCCTCGCGTTCTTTGTTTTGAGTTTTCAACCAAACTTCCGTCTTCTCTCCACATCTGAAATGACAGAATTATGACCAAACACTACATAACACTGAGCTTTCTATTGCTTTTAACTTACGTGTACATTTACGGCATTTAGCAGACGCCTTGTCGAGTCTCCTTGGTTCACTAGACCACCGTTACGCTTAACTTCAAATGTACTCAGTTCACAAAAGAAGCCAAAGAAATTCATAAAAAATTCTTCAGTTTTACTCACAAAATGTTTCTTAAAAACTTTCATATCAACATCTCATTACAAAATGTGCAAACACTCAGCAGCTAAATTGGCTAGCTACAGCATGTCGTCGCTCTTAAGCAATGCTAATGTAGCTTATGCTTTGTTTACCATACAGTTTAATCAGAGGCTTCCTCTGATGAAATGCCTACAATTTGACAAGCATCTGGACCATTTCTGCCTTTATTTTTGCTCAGATTTGGGTGCAGCATCTCATTTGTCGGCCAATGCTAACTTTGCTAATCCCAGAAAACTATTACGTGTTATTATGAGCTTATTGCCAACAAAAGCCAGAACAAGCCTCCGGGCGTCGCTTTTTTGTTTTGATCTGATTTGAGAGCATTTAGTCAGGGAACGCTAACATAAAAATTCTAATGCTTAAGCTAGTGCGAGCCAAGTTTTAACAGCAATGGAATATCTTTCATTAAAAGCCACTACACTTATATAACGGTGTTGCAATTTGCTTCCTTCTGTAATCTGGTGAAACGTTGAGTTGAAATTAATCTGAGTTGACAAAAATTAGGCATTTTCAGTGAAAACATTCACGTCCGAAAACATTAGTGTTGTAGTACTTGAGACCCGTCTCGACCAGTTTTTGAAGGTGTCATCTACACTTAGAATGTTGCTTGTCCAGTCAGTTACACCAATCTGCTCTGTAAATGCCAAGACATGCGAATGATAATTCTACGCTGGATTTTTTTTTTGTTGGTTGTGATATATTCCAAAATAGCTCCCTAATACACACTTCTTTTTTGCTATTTAGACTTCAGGGAAGTGACTCAATCTGTATAGTGTGTAAAACGGCAGTCTACTCCAGAAGGTTCCTGAGGCTCGATAATGGAACTTGCGCTGTTGGCTGAGAATTTTCCTGCAGCGCTTAACCGTTCACTGCCTTTAAGACACTTTGCTGCACCTCCAGGCCGGCCTTGAATGTGCGGTTGTAAAAGCCGGCTTGACATTTATATGTCGTGGTTTAAATCATGGCGGTATTTCTTGATGTGGCAGTCATACAAATCACAGTCTTCAGAGTTCCAAAACTTCGGAACAAATGAAGATTCCTGTGGTTAAGGAACTGCATTAACACCATGAAAATTTAAATTTTATAGTTTCCTTAACTTTTTTAGAACCTTCTTAGCCATGAAGGCAATATGAGGTGAACGTCAATCAACCACTCGGTTTCTTAGCAGATTGTCTGAATAAAAAAATGTCATGCAACTTTGCTAGTTCAGATTTTCAAACTGTCCTTAACCATTCAATCTTCTTCAGTATTTTCTTAAATTTGTTCGTACTCAAATAAGAAAACTTTGTTGAATGCCTGAACCTTCATGAAAATTGTATCAGTGGGTTTTAAGAACAAATTTCTTCTTCAACGGTTGCTGATGTGAAGGTTGCACTTTCAAATCCTGCCATATCCTGCCTCCAGCGCCGCCAGCGCCGCCACCACCACCACTGGGCTCCTAAGCCACACCTTTCGCCCCGTGTCGCTCCAGGGCCCGTCTGATGAATCTCATAAATGTAAGCATTGATACAGTCAGTCAAGAAGAAAGTAGTTCACTAATGAAGGCATGATTTGAAATGCTGTACTGTTATGCTGATTCCTTGATGACTTTTATGCAGATGTTAATGCCAGCACTAACCCCAAGTCACGTCTGGAACCTGACAGCATAATTACAAGGCCTGAGTAGTCATTAAACTACTCCACGTGCAGTAGCTTTTAAAAATAAACTTAATAATTCATCACGCCAAGCGCCCTGCTTTTAAGCCATACTTCATACGAGGGCTGGTCCGTCATAAATAATGAATTTACTCACCGTTATTTATCTTGCACCCCTTCCACACGCTGAGTGTATTGCGAGGGTGTGCGTGCATATATAACACATTACATTATGTGTACACATGGCGTTTTTCAACTTCATAGAGACATTTGTTTGGTCCCCGTTAATTCACCTGTCAATTAATGCATAGTAAGGACGATGCATGGACGATTCTGCATCGATGTGGCCATAATGGATTATATTATAATGACATTGCATGGTGATTTACTGGCTAAAAATTCTGGTTAAAAACAACATCCCGGTAGTAAGTATGGCTGCCCGATTTGTGATTCATGCAATTTTGCGTGTAATGTGCAAAATTTAACATGATATCGAATCGAATCATTGACATAATCATCAGAATTTAATCGAATCGTGAGACCAGTGAAGGTTCACGCCTCTATAATATTAGTAGCTCTGTGAATTAAAAATGTTGCAAAACTAATAGAGCATGCATGCATTTTCAATTAATAATGATAATAACGATAATTTCAAGATTCAATAACTACCTCAAAAATATCACATGGTTTGTGTGTTCATGATGTCACATATTTGACGTATGAGTTGATGAATAAATAAGTTGGTCACATAAAGAAAATTAAAATAAATCGAACTTTTTGTTACAAAATGTTAGATTTAACATCTTTAGAGTAAAAAATTGGTTGGTGTACGGGGCAGTTGGTGGCGTAACGGTAGGGTGTTCGCCCCGTGGTCAGAAGGTCGCAGGTTCGAATCCAGGGCCGGTAAAGTTACCACTGAGGTACTCACCAGCAAGGTGCCGTCCCCAAGCACTGCTCCCAGGGGGCTTGTTAGCTGCCCACTGCTCCTTCACGGATGGGTTAAATGCAGAGGTCACATTGGGTTGTGGTGCACTGTGTGCTGTGCTGTGGTGTGTTCACAATGACAGATAATCACTCACTTTCACTTAAAATTCTGTTGGTTCGGTTTCTGTTGATGGTAAAAGGTAAAATGGCATTACAGGATGTTTAACTCACCCTACGTTAAAAAGTCATATAAAAGCTTCAGAAGTGTGTTAGTATTTGTGTTTGCGTGTGTGCGGCGGGCAGGTTTTTAGGTAGTTATGCCGACCTGATCGTTATCCCTAAAACCTGATAGCGGTCAGACTTTTTTCAGGACATTTTTTTGTCCTAAAAACCTAGTCAAAAATACTTTTGGCTGTTGAGGTTAAGGTTCGGGGCAGCAAAGTGGTTAGCACTGCCGCCTTACAGCGAGAAGGTCTTGGCTTCGATTCCCGGGTCGACCGTAGGGCCTTTCTGTGTCGAGTTTGCTTGCTCTCCCCGTGTTCACATTGGTCTTCTCTGGGTGCTCCGGTTTCGTCCCACAGTCCAAAAAGCATGCACTGTAGGTTCATTGGAGACTCTAAATTGGCCCTGTAAGGTGTAATGAGAGTGTGCTTTTGTGAGTGTGTGTCCTGCGGTGTGTTGGCTCCGGTCCCCGCGACCCCGATAGGGATTAAGCGGTTCAGAAGATGAATGAGTGAATGAAACGAAATTTGATCTCCGCGTTTGACCTATCCGTGAAGGAGCAGTGGTCAGCTTTCTTTTTGGCAGCGCCCAAAGCAAGGACCAGTGCTTGGGGACAATATCTTGCTCATGAGTACCTAAGTAGCGTCTTTACTGGTTAGGGACTTGACCCGGGCGACCACGGACGAACCATCACAATAATGACAGCATGTCTGTGTGAGTGTGTCACTGTCCTCACAGGTGGACGAGGAGTAATCGGAAGGGAAGTGCTGTCCGCTTCTAAACATACTGCCGTGTCCAGACGTGCCGTAGATAGACCAGGCTAGTTCTCCATTATACCAGCGAAGAGAGTGAAGAGCGCCTCGAATAAAAGGGGAACTGCTTCGTACCAGTCATACAGGTCCAGTACTAGGACCGATCTCTCACACACACACACGGCTAATCATTGCGACACTCCATGTGCACCAGCAACCGCAAGGCATCCGGTCAGCACGTTCCGTGTGGAAGTGACACAAAAGGGATTTTTTTTTTTTGGTAAGAATTAAAGAGCCACTCCGCTCAGCGAAAAAAGCGAGCAGACTAGCCGCTAACCGCAGTGACGTTAGCTTTCATTCGCCGTTAGCCGCAGTTAGCCTTAGCGAAAGAACGGTTTACACAGAGAAAAAGAGAGCAGGGATGTTGTATATGTCGCTGCATATATGATTACAGACGTGTGTGAAGGCATGAAGGAAGGCAAGAAACCACAAAAGAGATGTCAGAGAGTCTGACATTGAGGCTGGATGAAAGCAAGTCGAGAACATTTGGAAGCGACTCGTAAATTACAGCGAGGATGAGTCATGTCATTCAGACTCTCCACAGACATGCTGCGGTTTGTGTGTGTGTGTGTGTGTGTTTGCGTGTGTGTTTGTGTGTCTGTGTTCAGGCAGATGTGGCTTGTCTATGAATTATGTCCTCAGGAGGAAATTTGTCATTATCCCAAAATACTGCTCCCTTCCATCGTTTACACTTCTCTTTAAGTACTGGACATATTTGAGACGCGCATGAAGATTAAACCTCATCGTTTATGATAAATGCAATACATCTTTAATGCAGAAACACTTGTATTGCGGTTCGCCGGGCTACTCTGGAAGAAAAATCGGCCTCAAGCGTCTCTAGATATTATAGACGTAATCTAGATGTTTGATGTGGATGAATTTTACAGGCTTTCATTTTATTCTGTTCTTCGTCTTATAGACTGAGCACAGATAGCGGTGAGGACATTCTGGGACTTGGGTTATGGGCAAAAATAAGCTGATGTTTGTGGTCGCAGACATATACCAGCCCACTAAAATTTTGACAATAACAAGCTTATGTTTTTGTGTGCCGTTGAAACGGTTTTCATGCCGTCCAGCCTGTCAAACCAGTGTTCAGGATGACCAGCCTCAAGGCAGTAACCAATAAGGAGCGTTAGGGAGTTGATCCTGTGATCTGAGTGAGGGCCTGGTTCAAGTCATGGACTGGTAAAGGTGCCACTGAGGGACTCTACTCATGAGCAAGCTACCGTCCCCAAGCCCTGTCAAAAAGTTGATCACAGCTCCCTCACGGGTGGGTCAAACGCAGAGGCCGCATTTGGTTGCTGTGCTGTTTTCAGCGAATCAACAACCAGAGAAACATGCATAGATAACGCATGAGACAGATTACCAGTGGTCTAGTGAGGAGTTTAGAGTTTTCTCTTGTCCAGTCTGGTGATGAACTCGGCATATGAGTGAACAGTTTAAAATGATATAATAATGATTCGATTTGGCTTGAGATTTCTTGCTTGAGCGCGAGAGTGTGAGATTGATGCTTAATGTGTGCGTGTCACGCCAGATGCGTGAGAGTTGGCAACCCCGTATTGGGATTGTCACAAAGAAGAGAATAGAACCAATGCAGAAGAAAATCAAATTACTTTCTAAATTTCTCATTAGCTTTTTTATGTAGCATTAGCCATTTTATCCTCTTCGAATAAAGTATTACAACTTCTTCAAACCACATTTGGTGCTAATTTCAGTGCCTGTAGTCAGAAGAAGCCAAACCTGCTGTGGTGTAGCAGCACTATTTACTATATAATAAGGCACACCGAGGCTCCTTAGGTCAACACTGAATTAATCCGCTTTGTTGACAGTGTACTCAATTTACAGCTTGCTCCACCGCCTTGCCATTTCCACCACTTGGAGGTTGCCTGTACTGAAAATTCAGTTATTGTTCTGTCTGTTTAGTTCAGTAGCTTAGCAGTCAGTAAGTATATAAAAAGGGGTTACATTTATTCATGCAAATCCAACAGAGATGGAAAGAGAGACAAATAATACATCCTCTGTTCATTTTTAGGGAACACCTACCTCAAAAGTCTATTTTGTTTGGTGTACAGTTAGAGACCCGGCCTGTTTGTTGCACAGTATGTATTAGAACTTCACTGGCCTTTCGTTCGGCGGTGAGTTTTTGACCACAGAAACATTCTTGGCTGGATATTTATGAACGTGTTTTCCACTTTCAGCTCAACAGCGATGCTAACGTATTAAAAAAGAGAGAGGTCTTACTCCAGAAATGCACACTCGTACCAAAATAACACACTGCTGTGTGGAGAATGACACCAGGTCAATTAAGGTCCTGGGGTCAACAAGTTGCTAATAAATGGTCTCAGGAGACCCAAAAAGTGCATATATTTCATGTGGGTGACCGGAGAATATAGCTAGATAGTTTGTCTTTCTAATAAAGTGGCCAGTGTGTGTGTGTGTGTGTTTATGCAAAGGGGGTGAATACAAAACACATGACGCAAGCTATTAGAAACACAAATACTACAAGACGAAATTCAAATGTAGGAGTATACGATGCAAACGTATGCTGCTTTGCGAATTTGGTGCGGTCAGTGTGCGTCCAGTAAGAGGTACTAACAGAACTGGCAGTAGATTAGAAGAACAAGGAAAATTTCACTTTTCCCATATTCTCCCTGTTCTTCATGAGCTGTTCATATAATTATTAATTACCCCCCCAGTGGGCAAAACCTTGCAAGTTCGGATGCTTTTCTATGTACAAGGGATGGAGTTCAAAGTCAAAGTCAAAGTAAACTTTATTGTCATCTCTACTCTATACAGATAGACCGAGAGACTGTGCTTTTGGTCCTGAAACAATCTTTTTTCCATTGAATGTGCATAAGATCTGTGGCAGTTTGATATGAAAATTCTAAACATGCAGCTATAATAATGCTCAATAAGATGTGCAAATATCATAACAGTCAAATTTTGAGAGAGAAAAACAATATGTAATATGTGAAAGTACTGGCATGTGCAAATAATGTTTCACAAAATTCCGATCACAAGTATGTGCAAATAGAGTTCCAATAATATATGCAAATATTGCAGCAGCAGCCCAAGTGGAGAGAAGTATGATTTCAATTTTGCAATTTCAATCATGAAATACAATTTTTGTGCAATGATGCACTGAATATTAGCAGTGGTTTTACAAATAACCGTATACTGTAGTGTCAGTCTGTAAACATAAACAGTACAGTATGTTCACTGTCAGAACTGCAGCTCTCTGATCAGTTTATGATGCTAAACTAAATGCCATCTGATGTGTGAAAAGAAGTAAAAACCTTCCTGAAGTGAAACATTATGTGTAAGTTCCCTGAACTGTATTATCAAGTCCAGGCCAGACTGAACGCCCACGTCTATAAAACGGGAGTTTTTCTGTTTTTTGTTTTGTTTTGTTTTAAATGGATGGAAACTTCAGATTGGTCTCTTTGCAGCTCTTTTCCGTTCTTTGGGTTTGTTGCTTTTTGGAACATCTGAAGAGGGAAAAAAAAAAGTTTCCTTCACTACAAGGGAAACCCGTTAGGTTTGCCATCGTAGATGTCCACGTGATGTCCAGCAGCTTGTCTGGAGGCAATGTGAGGTTTGTTCATCTAAAACGAGGTTTGAGCAGGACCCTTAACCCTCAAACTGCTGCAAAGAGACTTTCTCTGTAATAAGGGAGTGGAAGTTGCTGTGGATAAGAGACCTAATAAATGTTGTTAATCTAAATGTTTGTGGTTCATTTGCTCAGTCTGGCCTGAATGACCAGTGAAGGGAATCACATCAATTTGATTATGATTATCTCTGACTGCTCACTATTTCCTTTGATTGACCAGCATATCAGCTACAATGAAACTTTGATGAGCAAATGCATTTAACAGACGTTCTTGTCCAGAGCAACTTACATTTCCTAATTACAGGGTCTGTCTCAGTGGAGTAACTTAGGGTTAAGGGCCTTGCTTAGTTTTTGTTGTGCTCTTCCTGGATTTAGCAGACACACTTACCCATTTGTTTGATCATTTTGGTCCTGCTTTTAAAGTCTTGGCTTTTTATCACCTTTAAGCTTCCTGGTTTATCTTTGACTATCTTAGGCTACTATGGAAACCTTTTCATGATGGTTTTGGTACCAAAGGCATTGCATTCCATCTTAAAGTGGCACAACATTGGGAAGTTATATCTTTTCAGCTCTCACTTTTAAGGGTTAAGGTCACAGGGTATGACCTGGATACATACATTTGGCACTTACATGTACGGCATTTAGCAGACATTCTTATCCAGAGTGACTTACGTATCATACTTACAGGGACAGTCTCCCTGGAGCAACTCTCCAGAGCAGGGTTAAGGGTCTTGCTAAATCTGTAGTAAGGATTTGAAGTAAATAGTAGAGAATTTTTGGATTTTTTTGAAAATAGTAGAGGACACCTACATTATTTCTGATCACTCGTCATATAAAAGAAAAATAATGAATAATGTCGGGGTCCAAGCACTTTATTTATTTTTCCCTACAAAACTGATTGTGCAGCATGAACCGTAAGTCACAGAAAGGTGAAATTTTCAGGGTTCGTAGAAATGGTGTGCATCTCGGCAAAGCCTGAAAAACAAGTGATTGGCCTATCATTGGTGCAACATAAATGTATGCAGTCTGATCCACTGATTCCTTTGTTCAACGCTTACCACTCCTGATTGTTTTTCTCTCTTCACACTTGACTGATGTCATGATATTTGCACGTCTATTGGATATTATTGTACACTGCCTGTTTACAATGCTAATATTTACTTGCTGCAGATCATATGCACATCCAATGTAAAAAGAATTGAAGTTGAATTCTGTATGTAACTATTGCATGTCTCTTTTATATATATATATATATATATATATATATATATATATATATATATATATATATATATATATATATATATATATATATGTGTGTGTGTGTGTGTATATATATATATATATGTATGTATGTATGTATGTATATATACTGTGTGTATATATATATATATATATATATATATATATATATATATATATATATATATATATATATATATATATATTATACATTTTGCTATTCTATGTGACTTATTTGTATTTAGATATTTTTCTTACTAATGTACCTTATCTGTAAAACCTGGAGCCATGTCGTCTCGTCTGTCTATGTGCGTGTACATAGTTGAGATGACAATAATATTATATTATATTAATATTATATTATTTGACTTTGATCAGCTGCTTTTGTGCTGCTCTTTGCGACTTTTGCTTGGACCCCGCTCACTGCCGCTTGCGTCTATATATTTTTTTTTATGGTATTTATTCTTTGTTTTTGTTTTTTTCTAATCATTCAATTACTCCAGAATTCTGCATCAAGTAGAGGACAGCTGCATCTGTTTCTTTTCTGACCCCTCCACAGATCCCCTCTGCACTCCGTCCGTCAGGCGCAGTCCCTCCCCGGTGCGCCGAGCCGGAATCCCTCCCGGGCGTCACTCGCAGGCGGGGCGGAGCGTGGGAGAGGAGGTGTTTTCCCCGTTTAAAAAGCCCAAGTCCGCGTCACTCACGCCGGGATCCGAGCGACATGACAGCGCGAAGCCGAGCTGCAGCTGTAACGGCGTGACGCACCGCCCAATGTCACCGACGTTACCGTTACCGTCAAACTGCACCGCCAGACGAGACGCGCCACACCGCCCCATAGTCTCTCCTCCCGCTCCGAGTCTGCCCCCCTTTTTTGAGGATTAATTACTAGTAATAAGTATCAATATTGTCATTGTGGTCATCATCATCATCATCATCATCATCATCATCATAAGACGCGCTGGAAATCTGACCGGTCACAAGTTGAATGCTCGCGAGCAGCTCCAGACGCAACTTCGCAACGCAGCCGCGCGCGCCGGGTTCGGACAAACGGAACGAGTTTCGCTCCTTTCTTCAAATAAACACCATGAAGTCCGCGGAGGAAGGTAAGAGTGCATGAGACCTTTAACCTCCTTAAAATTATTATTTTTTAAAAATATATATATATTTTTAACATGACTTGCATGGATGTGTATCCTGTAAATACTGTACACATGCACGATACCGCGCAAAAGTCTTGAGCCACCCTCCGTGTCGTTTTATTCTGCCCCTAAAGAGTCACACTTTCTTGTGACAGTGCTGTGCAATGTTCTTGAGCCATCCCTGATTTCATTATATTTTGAGACAGTGATGAGGTGAAGTGAAAACGAAAAATCTTCAAACAGCTTAATTTAAAAAGTGATTAACATATTTTGATGTTGCATATTCATATTGATCTTATTATTAAAATGAGAAATAATATTTGCATATTGGCAATAAATCGCTTTACTTCGTCACTGTCTCAAAATATATTGAAATCAGGGATGGCACAGTGATGCATATAGTGTACAGTAGTGTTTATGTGGTGATCACTTGCACAGCAGTGTTTATGTGGTTATCTCTTCATTATATGTATATTTACATAAAAAAATAATTTTAAGTTGTTTGTAGATTTTTGATTAATAAGAAAACGGCTGCACTAAAAAAATAAATGAAAGCTGTGACTAAGAACGCATAAATGAGAAAAGTGAGAAATTTTGTTAAATATTTTGTGAGTGCATCCATCCGCGAGTCTTATCAAACCAAATAGAGAGCTGACTCCATTGCAGTGCCCCTAAAGTATTTAATGAAAAACAAAAATGCTGATATGATATAACTAAATAGATTACTATCAGACAGTGAAAGTGTTAAGTTGTTAGTCATGGAATAAAATGTTCCTCCTGAACCCACTCAGTTTTGCCACTTTCTTTCTAATACACTAGTGTAGATGCTTTTGACTCCCATAGAGAAAAAAAAACAAAAAACACATGCACAGTAGCTGCAGCAAACCATCTGTTCCACCGCTGCTCCTTAAACGCTTCTGCTTGTCTGGATTAGGAGCGCAAAGTTAACGTCAGAATAGTGCGTGTATTGCACGCGAGCTCCGTGGTGGACCCGATCCTACATCAACAAAGTAAATCCACGTCTCACACACCGAATCCAGTAGTCAGGGGCCCCGGGGCTGATGTCATGGACGGTCTGTCGATTTGGGGTTACTTCTGTCTGTCTGTGTGGTTTTGGGGGGAGAGTATTACTGCGGCGAGGAGAGCATTATTATTCATTTCAGACCGTGGCTTTTAAGCCTCATAATTGATAGCAGACACAAGGGTGTTTGGTTGGTTTTTGTGTGTGTGTGTGTGTGTTGCCTCACCACTATTCCAGCGTGCTGACGACTGCACTTTTCTGTAGCCCTTGTGCCTCCTCGTAGCCCCAACCTCCAATCTGTCCTAGGGATGCACCGATCCAACTTTTTCAGTTGCGATACCAATACAGAAACCTGAGATTTTGGGTTTCAGCTGACTGAGTACCGATCGGATACTGAGCACTGTTAAAAACTGGGATCATTCTTTTATCACTCAGACCTTGCTTTCTTAACCTTGTAAAACAAATTATAATACACACACAAATCCACATATATATATATAATATGCTGAATTATTAATTATTAGAAACAAATTAGCCAGGAATTACAATTCCAGTCTTAAAATGATACAAACTTGGTCAACAAAAATAAGTAAAATTCACACAATTAATATTGAGAGTAATAAGTAATATCAAGTTATTTGAGTTAATATTGTACCAATATCGGATAACTGGTCAGCAAGTACAATTTCAGTGCACAAATGATAGAAAACGATTTGATCATTCAAATCTAATAATTGCCTTATTTTTACCAACAGCTGATTTGAGTAAATATCGATCCAATGCCCAGTATTTAGCTCAGATTTAAAATTCCAGGGAATTAAATAAGGGAAAAAAATTAAACACTAAACCAAAAGTCACACAAGTAACAAGTAGTCTTATGGAGCAGACTGGACTGTAGTTACCCGATGCAATAACTGATCCATCTTTTTAAAGTCAAAGTAAACTTTGTCATCTCTGCTCTTTAGTGTACAAGTATGCAGAGAGATGAGACGACGTGGCCCCAGTTTTAACAGTGCAAAGAACAAATAAGGTACATAGAATAAACAATATATAAATAGAATATAAATATACACTTTAAACTAGAAGTGGAATATTAAATATAAACATCTTGAGTAAATATCGCTTTTATATTAGATAATTGGCCTAAAAGTAAAATATCAGTTTTAATTTTAAAGGGAGGAAAAAGTCACTCAAGCAACAATTAATGGAACACATTAGGCGATAGTTATCAATACCAATCCAGCTTTAAGTAAGTCACTCAAGTAATAAAAAGTTATTTAATGTATCAGATTGACCCATAAGAGCTGACGCCCGATACAGCTTTTTGAGTAGACGTCGGCCTGATGTCTGGGATTAAAATTCAAGTATGCACAATACTTGGTATAAAACAAGAACAAAATGTAGACATTAAATCAGGATTAACAAAGAAATTTCATATCGTCTCCACATCGAAAGGTTGCCCGGACTGGACCTGGACCGGCAACCATTGAGGTACTCATGAGCAAGGTACCGTCCTCAAACACTGTTCCTCGGGTGCTGCCAAAGTTGACCATTGCTCCTTTACGGCTGGGTCAAATGCAGAGGTCACATTTCATTGTGGTGCACTGTGTGATGTTCTGTGCTGTGCTGTGTTCGCATTGACAACATACTCCTTTAAGTCAGTCAATCCCTAATCTCTCCCTCTCTGCTGCCTTCTTTCTAGCTCCACTTCCCTCAGCCACACACTTTTGCAGGCATGTTTGTACAAACCCCCAACTCCCCACGTGGACGGGCCCCGTTTTGCATACCAGAAAAGTCAGAGCGTCAGGTGTCGCATCTTTTTTTTTTTCGCTCACGCCTGGCCACTTGTGTAAAAACTTCACTTCCCTTTCCGTCCCCACTAACAGCTTCACTGAGCCAGAAAACCCAAAAAAAGGCGCAAAGCAGGGTTCGAAGAATTCCCCCCAGCCCGTCTACAAGCTGCGAGATGCAGGTGAATCACCGAGCGCGTCTGAGTTTAAAAAAAAAAAGGGAACTAGCGAGGGGCGGATCAGGCTTTTGAGAGAGAACCTCCCAGTCACCTCAGAGATGTGATGTGTGTGTGTTTTTGACGTGAGTGAGGAAGAGATAAGAGGCTGTGCGAGCCGAACAGGATGTCAAAGCTGCCGCGCCACCCGAGGAGCTGCTAGCAGCAGCAGCAGCAGCAGCAGACGGCGGCGGTGTGTGTGAGAGAAGAGTGTGTGTGAAGGCAATACCACGGAGAAAGCAAGAATGGGATCCGTGCAGAAAGAGCCCGAGTTTGAATTCAGCATTCTGTTCGAATACGGCAGCAACCAGGGGACGGAGATGGAGGCTGAGAGAGGTGTGCTTGAAGGGTGGATGGAGGGAGAGTGTGTGTGAGTGTGTGTTTGTGTGTATGTTCCAAATCTGAGATACTGTTATACTGTTTATTACAATATTTTTGTTGATCACTATAACTTTCCCACAGCTTAATTGACTTTTATTAGCTGTATATCTTTGTATATCTTGTGGTTTTAATCATTGCATTGGATTATGCTGGATTACAAAGTTCTTTGCATTTAAGGTCAAAAATGATTGCTAATATATTAATTTTTAATTGTGTTATTAGTTATCGTATACCAATTTGTTATGTTTTAGCACTAACATTTTTTTTCATTCTGCATTAATGTTCATAAGATTTGTTAAAAATATAATTACACTACATATATAGTAAACATCAGATTTTTCATTACCATTACTGTGTGTTACTGTGTGGAAGTAGCTGTGAATGAAAGAGAGAGAGAAAAGTGGGCAGAGAGATGGAGAGACCTCTAATGAAACTTTTATTCTTATCATTTCCACCTCAGAAATTTATCGGCGTCGCCCTCGAAAAGATTTTTGTCTGTTGAAATTAAACGGGCGAAATATCTCCTCGACCGCAAATCCTATTCGAGAGATGCAGATCTTTATCTCGAGCTCTCAACTGCTTCTGGAAATAGCCCGTCACGTACTAATTTTAGTCGATCTGCCCACGCATTCTGTGGTGCATGACAGGTTCATCGTTTCACGTGGTGTCCTGTTTGCGTACGGCTGCGGTTAGCAAATATAGAACGAGGTGAAGGGGGCTGCCACGAAGAAAGAAAGAAAGAAAAAATGTAGCCACTCAACCTTGAAGCAGCATCACAGCTGTGAACCTGTCTCAGTACTGATTTGATTTATGTTGAAGAATTGTTTCTGGCAAATTTTTACACATTTGTTGTTAGACAATCTGCTTCAATAACCTGTGTGAATATCGTCACTGATATAACCTCATGTCTCCGTTGTGCTTTTATTATCTCTGCAGGTTTACAGAAATACATGTATCATTAGTGATGGAGTATTTTGCTGAAAATGTTATTTTAATAACATTACGGTAACTTAAAGAGGCACATGAGGTGTTGATGTGGTTGAAGAAATTAATGTGGAGTTATTAAGCACTTTTAAAACTAATAATTGATGTCAAAAACAAGTCAAACTCACTAGGAGTGTAACAATTAGACATGGCACGGTACCACTTTTTTAAAATTGTCCGATATCGATATTGTAAATTTGGAAAATTTGCCAATACAATAAAAATCCGATACAGTCTCGAAGTATTTTTAAATCAGAAAGCAGTAAATAATGCTTTAAAAAATGTCTGAATACATGACAGATTATTCCATTATGTTTAATTAAATACTTGGGTTAAATACTGTTTTCCAAACTAAAACAATGTCGTAATTACACACCCATACGTAGATGCTATATGACTTTTTTTATTAAAATTACATGTCAAAAATGATTCCTTTAAACACAGTTGTGTAATTTAGTGACGCTCCCTAATCCTGCGGCGCTAAAACCATCAGGAACACAGAGATCGCGAGTGAGAGCTGGTGTTGTATAACAGTATAACAGTATAATGGTGTGATTTTGGGCTTGTAGTGTGTTGTGTTGCTTGTCCTGCTCATTGTCATATCAATATGTAGGAATTAGTGTGAATGTCGACCAGCTTTACCGCAGTAACATTTCCCATGCAGAACCAACTGAGCGTGTGCACATTTACAGATCGGCCCAATGCCTCCGATACCCGATCCAGCTGTTTGAGTCGATATCAACAGGCCCATAAAGTTGATCAAAAATGAAAACATTTATCAGACTGCCCAAATCTGTATTTCTTTCTTTCATCAGAAGCCTTCAGCTACACCCCCAATGTCAGCCTTTCCCTGCCCCTGGGGATGGCAACCCCCTGCCTGGCATCCCAGTACCACAATCTACAAACCAGCCCGGTCATATCGGTCACCTCCTGTCACCAGGCCAACTACGGTCTCCATGACAACATGCCCCCAAGCTGCTACCTGTCCCACGGCCTCCGGCCCAATGGTGCGCCACCGCTAGAGAGCCCTCGCATCGAGATTACCACCTACAGCCAGATGCCCGAGGAAGAGCTGGAAGAGAGCGCCACTCTAGACCCTATGGCCAAGCGGGTCAACATTGTGACGCTGACCCTCCCCAATGCCGACGGCTACCGCGACCCCAGCTGCCTCAGCCCGGCCAGCAGCCTGTCGTCACGCAGCTGCAACTCGGAGGCGTCCTACGAGTCAGGCTTCTACAACTATGACAACTCACCCCAGAACTCGCCCTGGCAGTCGCCCTGCGTCTCACCCAAAGGCTCATCCTCCTCATCTCTCCTGTCCTGCCCACATGCCCCAATTTCCGTCCCTTCACCCCACCACTCGCCTTCCACCTCGCCCCACGGCACCGCAGTGCAATGTGAAGATGGCTGGGCAGCACCTCCTCGAGGCTCTCGTCCTGGCTCCCCTTCCTCTACTGGTGTGGGCATTGGCGTGGGCATCGGCGTTGGCATGGGAGGCCACGGCAAGCGCAAGTACGGCTTCAATGGTGCCTCCTACAGGCAGCCGTTGTACTCGCCCAACCAGTCACCCGGCGCTTCTCCGCAAGGTTCGCCCAGGCTGAGTGCCGGAGACGACTCCTGGCTGGGCACCGCCAACACCAACCAGTACACCAACTCAGCCATTGTTGCCGCCATCAATGCCCTCAGCACTGACGGTCTTTCCGAACTGGGCGAGGGCGTGCCGCTCAAGTCCCGCAAGACCAACCTGGAGCACGCTTCCACCCTGAGCCTCAAGGTGGAGCCGGGAGGGGACGAGATGGGCCCCGGGGCTGAGCTCTGCCAGGAGGACTACTCTGGCAGCGGGCGTCTTCCGTTCAAGAAGGAGAGCTACTGTGCCGGCTACCTGGACGTACCTCCGCATCCTTACTCCTGGCCCAAACCAAAGCCTTATATCAGGTATGTGCTGGGACGAAAATGTCTCATTGACAAATCTTTACGTTTGTTTCTTAAGAAAGTTGTTGAATTAGAGATAAACCCAATGTTTCGCACAAACACGAACTTTTGCATAAGAGTTCTGTAGGGCGTTTCCCAAAAATATCTTTTGGGAAACGCACCCCTGTTTAGCAGTTGTAGACTGTTTTTACCTAGATTTGTTTAATTAAGTTCGAAAACATTGCTGAATGTCATCTTCATGAAAACTACATAAATGATTTCAAGAATGATTTCTTCTTAGAAACAATTAGTTAAATATTTTGCCAAATGGTGGTGACAGTGTTGGGTTGCAGCTGTCGTTTAGAAGATCGTTTGCCAAGGAAGGTCGTAAGATACGTCTCTCAAACGTATTTTTCAAGAGTGGCCTTCGTTTTCTCACAGTACTTTTGATTTAGAATATTTCCAAATACGTGCTTCATGTTTTTCGCCAAGCAATAAAAACAGCTCAACTACAAAACGTGGAAAGCCCAGCTGCCACGTGCTGTTCAGTGCTGAGGACCGTGCTCATTTCTTCCCTAAAATACATGGAAAACTCGAATCACTGCTGGTGTCTTCTTTGAGGAATTTTATCAGCTACATCTAGTTAACAGAAGAAAAAAACCTTAGATGTTCTGGAGGAAATTTGAAGTAGCTTGTAAGTTATAAGTGGATAAACATTTGCATTAGGAAGTTTACATTTGTTCCAAGTGCAGCTTCATAGATACATAAATACACCTTTCATTTTAGGGACAGTCTTAGTTGTATGCATATCTATCGTACGATCGTTGATCGTATCCAGTCAAGATTACGTGATTAACTTCTAAACCTGGCTTATTACTATAGCTGATATTCTTTTCACGTGTAACTTTTTGTCGTTTTGATTTATGAAGCCGTGCACAACGTTTTGGTAATGTTCCTGCTCAAACACACCTGAATCAACTCATCAACTAATTAGCCGATTTTGCCGTAGACTAACTGCACGCGAGCCTGAGCGGGTGAGGAAACTTCAGCTCTGGCAATGTGAAGGCTTATTTTTAAAAGCTTGCACGCGCTACTGTTAAAAGGATGATTTGGTCATAAAAGGAGAGCATTGTTTCCTAAAATTCCATGTTTACTTCATGATAAGCACTTTCTGTGAGGTTTGTAGGATATGTACGAATGCAGCTAATTCTTGTTGGTGCTTTGACTTTTCTAACTTGTATTATTATTACTATTCTTTATCATATAATATAAGAATGTGTTGAGATTTAGCTTTACACACTTTCCAAGGCCACAGTGGTAAAGATCAGACTTTCTCCTTAATTAAAGAATCTCAAAAATAGATATCGTTTTGAAGGATCTTGCGATAGAAAGTGTGTGTGTGTGTATGTGTGTGTTTGTACCCCAGTTCTCCTAGCAACCTAAGCACAAAGGCACTCACCAACACACTCCATTTTATTATTTTGTTTTTAACAAACCCCCAGGTCCCCGTGTGATGTGATGTGGTGTGTGGGTGTGTGTATGAGGGTTTGCTTTCCTGCCGGATATCAAGTGTTTGACAGTGATAGTGGGGAAACAGGAAGCGCTGGTGTCAGGCCCGACGGCGCTGATCGCTCCAAAGCGACCGATAAAAGCCGGTTTGTTTTGGGTCAGCCAACACGCCAACAATTCCAAGAGGATGCCTGAGATTGCGGCCGATCCCGAATTGGGGTCGCGTTCTTAGTCGAGAGCAGACATCCGGCATCGCGAAACTGTTCCGTTAGCGTCTCGGAGGAGAAAACAACGGTGACTGTTAATCACTTATTAGAGGTTTGTGATCGATTTCATAATAAGGGTCATAGAGTTCGGCAATTCTACCTCAAATCAATATTGCGATTAATTAAATCTTACCTTGATTACGATTAATGAATGATTTTGTTTGTGGATTTATTTATAGAGCTCACCAGTCCGTTCGATTACGATTATCAGGTCAACGATCCGATTCGATCCGATATCTCGATGCATTACGTTGCATTTTCTACATTACTTCGTAGATTGGGCATGGATCGCAGATTAGGCGGTCGTAGTCAGAAAATCACTAATCAATGATTATGATGTAATCCAGGGGTTTTCAACTGCCTCTTTCCCAGGGACCACCACTATTTGTGGTATTTGTTTTTTAGATGTCTGCATTAAATGAATTATTCATAAAGATATCCAAGTCATCTGGAAATGTTTTGAGAAATAAATCAAATTAAATAATTTTTAAAAAGTGACTTCAGTAGTGAAACTGGATTGCGTGTCACAGAACAAATGCAATGCCGCCGAAATGACATCGGTGCGGTCTTCCGAAAGTCAGTTCCGATTAATTTTCGATGAATTGCCCAGCCTTACTATGTCATGTCATTACATAACTCAATTCCTCCCTTTAAAAGTCTGGCCCCTTTTTACGGAGGCTCGGATTCCGACGAGCTGTCAGACGACGACGGATCGCGCGAAGGCGTCCAAGTGGAACGCATGCTGCTTTCATTAATGCGGATGAAAAATAATAAAAGGATAAAAATTTATTAAAAAAACAGGTCGTCAATTAAGCAGCCAGACTTTTGCAGACGGAGAGCAGTACGTCAGCGACGGAGTAGATTAGGGACGCTGATGAAATGGAAAAATTTGAATCCAACCGGAAAAAATCTGGTTTTAGTCAGTGAATTTTCTACGTGTGTGACTTTAACGTCAAGAATGTTTTTGTCCTACAATTGACAGTCCGTCCCTTCCGGCGCTTGACTGGCAGCTGCCGTCGTGTTCGGGCCCCTACAGCCTGCAGATCGAGGTCCAGCCCAAATCCCACCACCGCGCCCACTACGAGACGGAGGGCAGCCGAGGGGCGGTGAAGGCCCTGTCTGGAGGACACCCTGTGGTGCAGGTACCCAAATTTATGAGTTGGTTTTTGTGTCCACAACTTAGCAAGTAATCAAGTGTCTCAAAAATGTGGCGCTGAAGACGGTGATTTGAGTGTACAAATTTTTTAAGCGATAGTGGCTACAAATTGATGCACAAAGTGGTTAAATTGTCATATTGTCCATAGATTTTGTGTTGGGGATATTCAAACTTTTCAGGTCCAAGTCAGATTTATGCACAACCGTCCACAGATTTTTTTAAACTTGGAGCTATATTTAACCCTTTTATGGGTTAAAATGAATGGTCACGAGTTTGTGTTTGGATGCTGAAAGGGTTTCCAATCTTCAAGTCAAAATCTATGCATAGTTGTCCGTAATATTACATTGATTGTTAGATTTTTTACCAGGTCAAAATCTGTGGGTTCAATTTCAGCCATTCTTAGATTCATAGATTTTGACTTAACCCTTGATAATTAACTCTTTCATGTGTCATCTATGATCCGCCATGACCTGCGATCCTAGTCCAGCAAGTGTATATTTTATGTTTTATCATCTGATGTCCAATAAAATATGCTCGATGGATATCAAAATATATATGTAATTTTGACTTGGACATGAAAAGGTTAAATATCTCCAAAGTCCATAGATGTTGATGTGAAAATCAAAGGGTTAAATTTCACCAGGCCAAAATCTGTAGGTTGTTCTTCCTAGATTTGACTTGGATTTTTTAACCATTTTATGCATTAATTATTAGCTGCTATCACTTCCAATCTTGGCCCAGCAGGTATAGATTTTATCTTTTAGCATCTACTGTCTTGTAAAATATCCTTTATGGTAACACGCTATTTTTATGGCCCCGAACATTTATGGACTCATATTTAAATGTACATAGTATTTACACATTATTCATATTTATTTATTATTATTATGCTACTTCCTTATTACTGCTATGATATTGTCTGTGAACATAGTTCTAGCATCATGGCAATTACATTTGGTAGTAGAGGAACCACTAGACTAGACTTGAGATGCTTGAATTCATCTAGTACATAAAACTAAAAGAACGATGATTAACTAACACAAACTAGACAAATTTGTTAGCTAGCTAGTTAGTTAGCTAGCTGGAAGTGTCAGCAGAATCCTGGCATTTGTTCCAGAACAACTTTCTCAACAGGCATGAAAATGTATTTACACGCCAAGGTTGATGGTGAGCATGATTGCTTGCATCATTCTAGAAATGCTACATCGCTAAAGATTAACGTTTGGAAAAATGCATCTGTGTTTTTGTTCAGGAGTTTTCTGACACTCGTCACCATGCCATAAAGTTTTAACTTGTCTTGACTTTGTCAAGCAGGGTCATTCGTGAGGGCAGGTGTTGTGTTTGAGAGTGTCAGAAAGAGAAAGAAAGCGTGTGAGTGACATGCCAGCGCGTGTGTGTGTGTATGTTATTAACGGCCCGTGAAGGCCGCAGTCAGTCGTCTACGGCGTGCGGTAGGAGGGAATTGCAGCAGGGCATATTGACGCAATTAGCGTGGCGCTAGAGCACCAGCCCTTACTATTGTGCTTGGCAGCTCTTGAAGCAGCTACGTCACTTTTCTCCGCTTTACCTCTTGCTCTTACTTCTCATGAAAGAAAGAAAGTAGAAATTGCAGTGATTCGCGTATGACGCTTCTCGTTCGTACGCCGCGCTTCTGGAAAGGCTGTAGGTAGTTGTGGCTCTGCAGCTGGTTTCCTGAAGGTTATTTTTCTGTCCGATCACACACGTTCGCTTTCACTTCCCCGCACAGCTGCTGCCTCACCCGGCCAGCCGGTTTCAAACCCAATTCATCAACCCTAAGCTAAATAAAAGGCCTGGCTTTTACCTGCAAGAACTACAGCGTAGACTAGCTTAGACTTTTACATAATCTGGTTTTGGTCTAGTGGTTAGGATGCTCAACACAGTGTACATTAGTAACTAACAAGTTGCTTATGCAGTGTTGCTAACGCAGTTAGCAATATGTTAGCAACTATGCTTTTGAGAAACGCACCCCTGGATAAGAGCACCTGCTAAAGGCAATAAACGTAACGTAAATAGTTCTTGAAGTGTAACGGCTAGTTGTAGCTGGTTTCAAACTCATCAAGTTGGTCCATAAGTTAGGAGTCATGACAACAAAACATCCATATGGGGAAAAAGTAGGGATGTGACGATACATTGATCTACACTGATACATCTGTCAGACATCACATTGTAACGTCCCTCGACAAACACAGAGAAGATTTGAGCTCGGGAATAAAAATGTCAAATGATATTTTAGTTGCTTTTTGTGATTTGATATGAGTGGAAGTGTTGAATCGGCATATGATGTTATCTCATATCGATCACCGACTCCTGAATTGAATTGAATCATATCATATCGTAGTAGCCTATGTGAACGTCAGAACGTTGTCTATTGAGTTGTAGTAGAAGTGAAAAATCACTCTCAGAAAATAATTATGTAAACGATGTGTAAACTGAATATAACCACTGCTAGCTAGAAAAAAAAATTTAAACTAGCGGCTCAAGACGGTTGTTCCTCTTCCTTCCCACCGTCCATCAAGTAGGAGGTGTGTATGTAGGGTATTTGATTTCAATTGGCAGATGGTGGGGGTTGGGCAGACCACTATTCTGTCTTCTCAAACCGCAATCCAAGATTTGCGATGTTTATATCGCATTCTTTTTACACCGTGGCACCTTTACTGCCTACTGTTCTAATAATAAACAAATATTTTTGAAGTTCAAGCAATGCACAAAAGCGTGTTTTAAGGTTTTGAAGGTTAGCTTTAGCTAACATGGCCTGTTTGGTTGAGGTACAGCAACTTATATTACAAATACAAACATTGGTGAACTGGAATCAGTGCTTGCTTTTATGACCTCATGATTGCTGTTTGTGTGTATAAGGGGGAAACTGGGTCTGGATCAGCGTCTGTTTTGCTTTTTATTTTACCCCGTCCTCTGCTTGGCAACTTACACCTGGCTGGTTTGTTTTTCACCCAATTCCCACACCTCGTTACTGGACGACACGGCTGCGGCGACACACTTCTCCAGACGCTCTTGCGTGGCCGATGGGCTTTAACCTTAACTGTTAACACTCAAGAATGGAATTTTAGGGAACATTGGTCACCCAGTGGTTTATTTGAGACTTGTTCTTGAGGGACGCTCTCTACTTCCTTCACAGTTTGTCGCGTTCATGCTGCTTGGTACGGTAGCCGAGAAAGCCCAATGCCAGTCAGGGTTTAAAAAAGGACAATTCAAATACAATTCACCAAATAGAAAAGTGCACGCCACATGGAAAAATTAACAGCAAAACCACAAAGCATATTTATTCAATTTCAGGACACGTGTGCAAACGCAATGCAGCTTTGTGGACGCTGCTCAAATTCGGAAAACAGTATTGTCAAAATGACAACACGTGCCACATTTCACAAATGCGCTCCACATTCATAGACACACTGCAAATACAGAAAACACATGCAACTTTGGAACCGCTGCAGCTAAACCGCAGCATAATGGAAGTGAGCCAACGTTATGGAAGCGTTCCCGAGGGACGCTTTTTCCAGGTGGCAGTGGAGACACTTTTATAGATGAAAGGTTCTCTTCTATCCAAACAGATTGTTAAACCAACCGTGCCGTATTAGTTGAGTTAAATTAAAAACCATGTGACCTCCCGGTCCTCCGGGAACACCTCAAGAGATCAAGAAGAGATATCGAAACCGCACTGCGTTTGCATGTGAGTCTCAAACTTGAATAATACTCTCAGTGGTTTTGCAGCGTATTTTTAATGGCACTGGTCTTTCTCGACCGCAGCTTGGGGTTTCTGTGAGAGCGGGGCTTGGAGGTGATCTCAGGCCAGCCATTTTATCTCGCCTGGGCCTGTGTTCGTATCAGTGACCCGCTGAGATTTCGGGGGCCTGGGAGGCAGCAATGAAAGCGAGACTCCGGAGGGCATGCGCGCCCGTGTGTGTGTATGTAAGAGTGCAGCCATGGAGAATGGTTGTCACTGGGGCAGGAACAGGAACAAGGGCACCGGGAGTCATCAGGCAGGCAGCTGGGGCTCGGCAGGAGCCGCTACCACCTCGCTTTGCCCCTGGGGACGTTCTGCTTCCTGCTGATTAAGGACCCCGGGTCCCGGCTGGTTGTCCCGTCCCCCGTGGGGGAGCAGGGCAGGGCAAGAACACACACACACAACATGACCCATCTGATGCCACGGCAGCCTCGAGCGCTGGGGAAGCTCGCTTGACTGCTGATGTCATTGTTGGTGAGGCGTTCCTTTTGGCTCTGAAGCAGCGCCAGGGCAATCTGTATCCTGACTTGTGAGCAAAGAGTATTTATGCACCGACACACACTTACTAGCCAGTAGCGCAAAGTGATCGCATGCTTTTGGTCTCATTTTAAACTTATTTGAAGATAGCTTTGAAATAGTGTCCAGTGTTTCTGTTGGATTCCTAGTCCTAGTTTCCAGTAGTGGATGAAGTTTAAGAGGAATTCCCAGTGACACGCTGACTAAAATAGCTGTTAGCAGAAATTAGGGTTAGGGTTAGTTTCACCAAAACAGCACCACCTCCACCACTGCCCCGTCTCACCTGTGCTTCGTCAAGCAGAACTACTTCACTTTCTGGTTTTATTCGGACTGGGTTTGTTCCTGGTGACATGCTAAAAAACGGACCTTCCCTCCATCTCCTAGCACAGTCCTGCTGCTGCTGCCACTCCTCCTCCTCCTCCGCCGCCGCCGCTGGCGTGCTCATTAGTTACCGCGGCGAAGTCTGTGGCGCGCTTCCGTAATGAGCTGAGGTGTTTTTCTAACCCCTTCCCCGGCTGCTGCCAAACACACAGGCTCGCCTTTGTTTAGGAAAGTTGCTCTCGTCGGGCTGACATCACCCCCATCGGCCGACTGGGGACCCGCACTGAATGTTTAGAAATATTAGCTAGGAATAGTTAGGAATATTTCAAAATGAGAAATAAACGAGAAATCAACTCCCTATGTTAAAGATCCCAAGAGAAGGATAGCTGGCATCGGGCAAGTCCAGCCTCCTCACTCTCTAGATCTTTAACATAGGGAGTTTTTCTCGTTGTGAAATATTCCTTACTACTAGTCTAAGATTTATTGAATTTATCATAAATCATTTTATTGGAACTCTTTTACTGTGCTGAAAGGTTGTTTTATTTTAAGTAAAAAATGCACACATTCACATTCTGGTTCCCTCAGGAAAAGCAATAAGAATCTTTTAAAATAGTTTATACTGTATAAGGTCAGTGATTAAAAATGGGTTTAGAAAACTTTTCTAAAGATCTGTTTTCATTCATGTGTTTTACATTTAAAAAGGTAACTATTTTTGATTCAAAATAAAAGCTAAACCTAAGTCACAAACATCTAAACCTTTACCGCCTGCTGTAGTTTTGAATTTTACTTCAGGTTAACTTTGGTTAACAGCCTGCTATCAACTTTTCAGCAACTTTCTCTCTTTCTGGTAGCAGCTCAGTAGAAAAATTCAAATCACTAAAAGGTATTTTTTACTATTTTTGTAACTATACGTCAGTTTTCGGAATCCTCTTGAAACCAGAGATGTAGATTTTTCCAAAATGTGACGCAAAGAAACAATGAACTGAATGAAAACTGACGTCAGACTGAAGGCACTCTATAGTCCAACATCCCCTAAACCGTGAATTGCCTGGCTGGCTGGCGATGGAGGCAGCTGACCCTTCTTCTAGACGCCTTTCCTTTTTAGTTGACCACCAGTAATTGGGGGGCAATTCTTCCCTCAAACACACACACGGAAAAGCCTGGTCGCCTCGTCGTAGTTACGGCCAACGTCTACATGCTGGTTTTCAAAGGCATTCTAGAGGAAATGTCAGGGCCTACCTTGGCTAGAAAGACCACATCAAGACTGATGGCTTTTCCATCAAGTTGAAACTGATACGAAAGGGATTTGCCAGTGCGGGATTACAGGGAATTATGTCTTGTGGAGGGTGATGACTTAGGACATGACCCGTTACATATTACCATATCCCTTATTACCTAAAGTCACTCGTCCTGTTTATGCAACGCGTTGACTAACTATACTTTGTACAGTGGCTATTGGACCTTGGCATTGGTGTATAGAGTAGCAGAAACTAAAGAAAAAGAAGAGTTGAGTAAAAGATGATACAAAAGTGGCTGATCTCAAAAGTTCTTGAGTGTTAAAAAACATCTTCCTAGTCTTAGCAAAGGTTAGTCATTAAAATAAATACCAGAACATGTTTTCAGCGTATTATATGAATTTAGAGTTTACAATTTTTGACATGAATTACCAGTTTAAATCTGAACAGAATTCTGTGCAAAATGTAACAGTAATCAACTAAAAGTTAATACTTAATCCAAGCACAGAGCAGTCAGAATACTACAGTGTTTTGGTGTACCAATGGGGCGCTGAGCTAGAACTTTGAAGTTGCGCCGCTGTGAACCTGAAATGGTAGTTGCTCTGGATAAGAGTTTTTGAATTTTTGCAAATGTAATAATTAAGTATCAGATGAGGTGGTCACATGTTTAAAGCAATGGACTGCTAATAAAAAATAAGCCCTGGTTTAAATGTGGTTCAGTTTGAAGGTTTGAATCCCATCAGCATTGCATATCCTCCATATGTTGACAGTGCAGTTCAAGCAGAACTTGTTTCTATTGGATAGGATTGGCCTAGTCTTAGGGTACCTATGGTTGTAGGTTCAAATCCAGTTCTATCCTACTGCCCACTACCACCACCACTGGGAGTCAGACCACCTAATAGTAAATGCTAATAATGAACCGATGCTAATGGAGGATTGCCACCAAAGTCATGCTCATTGCAAACTTTCCTGCTGACGTCTTCTTTTCCATATGAATTGCTTCATCTGTAGAGTTAGAGTTCCCTACTCTCTCCCAAACAAGTTTGGAACCCCCCAGTAAATGCATAATCATTTTGTTTAAAACAAGGATTGACAGGCAGTTGTATCTGTATTAAAGAGGCCCTGAGTATCATGTTGCAAATAATGAAGGTATCAAGATATGTTATGTAGAGATTCTATGAAGACCCTGTGCCCAGTTTCCTCGTTTCTCCAAGGGTCTCCCCTTACTCAGTGCCTTGGTATCGGGGAAACCACTAATTGCAACCATAGCGTGGGCTCGAAGAATGCTACACAGCGGCAACATTTTCGTCGGTTTGAGGCAAGGACCGCAGATTTACGAGGTAAGGCAACGGCGGCCGCCGCCACTCGGCTCAGTGGGCACTGGAATCCTGCGTACGTCAGACTGTAGACTTTGGCGAGGTGTCTTTTTTGGAGGGTTCTGAGCTGTACTTTTAAAGTTTGGAGGCATACAATCGCCAGGCTAGACGCAGGGGCCCCAAGCGTCAGCCAAACATCTCTCTAAACGTCAACCCTCGATGACATAACATTCGATTTGCGCCGCGTTTTAATACCAGACGAATGCTAGAAAAAGTACCTCTAGTAGCTGACGCAGCCAAACACAATAAAGTAAACACACACCCGTGTGTGTAGATCAAACGGCGTGTGGAGTTAATAAAGCAGGATCTGGATCTGGAGAGAGAAGACTTGGACGAGTGTCGATTTAATTTGGTACAGAGAGGCCTCGGCGGGTGACTGTCAGCGCTTGGGAGTGAACGTGATAATGGGTTGAGGTCTGTTCCCCCCCGCCGTACTCTCCCTCCCTCCCTCCCTCCTTCTCTCCCTCCTTCTACTCCTCCACCTCAGCGCCACGTGGACTAGGCTAGTCATGACATTCCTGCTTACCGCAATGGAGAGGAGAGGGGAATATCATAGTAAAGGAAGGCTGAAAAAGCGGAGACATATAAACAGATGGAAGAAAGGGGAAAATGAGAGATATAGAGATCCAAGAGAGGCACTTGAGCTAGAGTCGCGCCGAGACAAAACCACTCGTTGGGCCCTCTCATTTCCTTATACAAATGGGACTATTGCAAATGCTGGCATATCCAGCCAGGACATTTCACTAGCACCTACAAGCCCTGCTACTGTGAGAACATCAGGGAACTGTGGTGGTGACACATATCCAGTTTTGTCTTAGTTAAGAGGGGAAACAAGAAGACTTTCCCTTTGTAATCCACAGATTTATAATGAAGAAAAATGTCTGAGGTCACCATTCCATCTTATGCAAAGTAGCCGGCGAAGAGATGGAACTTTGTCAGCAGGCCTAAAATCCGTCCGTTCCTCTTACTTTGACAAGGGAGAAATGAAGGTTCCGGGCTGCCGTTTTGGACGGCAACTCCACGTGTGCGGACAGAATCAAGCGTAGGGTTGGAATGGGGGTAGGATTGAGGGGTCGTTCTGGGGATAACATATGGAAAACTAATCTAGCGAGGACGTCCAAGGGGGAGAACAAACCACGATCGCTTACTGTCAGGAAGACCAGCGTCACTATGAGTTCCCTGACCTCATTAATCACTTCCTCTTGTGCATGAGGTCACCCTGGCTTTGAAGAAGAACCCGGCCACCGGCCGTCACCTCACACCCCTGGCCGAACCCCGGCGGTCTCCTGTTGCTCTTCTCCCTCAGTAGATGACGTTTAAGTCAAAGTGATTGCATCAACAGAAGAGCAATCGACACTGCATTAGAGCAGAAAAAGACTGTAACGTGAAGTCAGAGAAGCTCAAGTTCAAAGTAAAAAGCTCTTATTTTTCTAAAATGAATCTCATGATTGCATCAATAAAAAGAGAACTTTTTTTGCTAGGTAGCGCACGAACCTGAAGCTAATTAGTGGCGGGTGACATAGCGAGTAAAACATAATAAGTGTAACGAGTACTTGGGTGAGATCACCTCAGAGATGAAGTGCTCTCCAGAGAGGCCCACGACTTCAAGAAGCTCCTGACCCACGGCTCGCCTCACTGATGGCGAGCACATGTGACTAGTTGCAGGACAGCTGCAGCACGCTGTAGGAGAAAGGAAAGTTACGGGAGACGTGATGTATCATTAGCCGGCATTCAGCAGACTAGAAGTTTTGGCGTTCTTGGGCGGTGAATTTCAGAAGACAGGAAAGACATAGTAAATTAAAGATTCCGTTTGGTGATCATCATGGCTAAGGTAGTGGGTTTGTCTGAGTACAGTTATCCCAAGAAGTATCGAGGCGTTTATGATGATTTGCCACTTATGAAATCAAGCGACAGTTAGGGGTAAGATGTGAGCATTCAGAGAGGCATGGCAAGCTTGCTTCTGTCTAACCGCTCATAAAGCAATCCACAATTTCACGCTTTTTAGTTGTTTTTCACCCAGCGTGGCGGTGAAACAGATTGCAGTGGTCAGAAATTTCCAGTCCCCACATACCCCTCTCTAGCTCAGTTCAACTCCCCCTCAAATCCCCCAACAGACCGCCCCGCTTGTCAAGCTAATTATAAAAACATTAATCAGATTATGTCATAGGTTACATGTGGTCTGCATTCTGTAAAATGACTCAATTGCTTAAATAAGCACAAGCCTCTCTTATTTCGTTTGACAGCCCCACTGTTTTGACTCGGTCACCGAAAGACACTTCACGAGGCGGGGAGCCCTGAAATTATAGGTATTCCTTCATTGACATTGGTGCGAATGGTTGGATTTGCCAGATGGGCTTTATTTTGACACGTCTCTTTCGTTTGCTTTAATTTAAACCCAACTGGGTCAGGCTTTGGGGCGCCCAGACCAGCCGTTGGAGGAGGATTCCGTTCTTGGTGTTGAAGCTTTCCAAACATTTCCAAAATGTACCTTTTTACTGTTTAAGGGTCGGGTTCAAATGCCCACACACAGTGTTGAGAACGTAATGGTGTAGACTGAGAAATTTGGTTAAAACGCAGTTTTGGTTGCACCAAAAGCCAAATATCTGGTTGCTTGAAAAACCGCAGGATATCTGCTAGCAGCACACAAATCTTAAGCCCTCAAGAGAACAGTCTACATTTATGTAAGTATTACTTATGAGACACTCATAAAGAGTGACATTTGTTAATTATAGGGATGGTCCCTCTGAGGCATGGTGAGTTTTTATTGGCTTTTCTTAACTTTTTCAGTTCCAATTTCTCATTCAAAACCCCAATATTCTGGCTACATTCAAAACTCCCCACTATTAGGGGCACCAACACAGAATATGGGCCATATGGGGAACGTCCAACGTTTGAACCAGAAAACAGTTAGATACTTACCCAATGAAACAAATGCACAAAAACAGCAGCCGGCATTACGATTAGTTAGTGTTAGTGGGCTAACTTGATGAGTCTTCCGGCTAGGATTAGTTAAGGTGTGCCTAGTTGATTGTGACAAACTACATAATTGACATAAATCAGTAAAAAAATACCAAACAAGTTACCAGCTATATGTTTTTCTGTCGACCCACGGAAATCGGGTAATGCTAGCTGAGGTAATTTAGCCATCTGATAACAAAATAATCTCATATTTGTCAGTGTAAGAGAAGGCATATAACCCAAAACCTTTGTCCAGTCTGCTGTCTGGTGTTGTTGACGGGTTGCAGATCCGGTTGACATCGGATGCAAAGATGCGGCGCAGCTCCTACAGACATCTACTGTAAGAAGATGTATGAAAGTATTTGTGTAAAAATTAACCACGGACAGAGAGGTTTCCTGCTATCAGCAAAGTTACTATTCCGAATAGTGACGTCACGCCAGAAGAGAAGTCGCCTGTTTAACGAACGCGGAACTAATGTTGCGCATAAGGCCGATTTAGGGGATTGAATGAGGCCAGTTTTCTGTGTTGGCGAGAATGACGCTAGTATTTTGCTGACTGGCTGAAACTTTGCTCAGGGTTTGAAGAGTTAACTCATTACCTTGAAATCTTAACATTTTCTAAGACCTGTGAGGCCTACAAAATGCCTACAGCATCAGGCCTACTTACCCTCAACTCACTGTAATGCTTGACTAATGGTTTCTGTCTATGTCGGAGAATCATTTGTTCTCGCTCCCTGTGCTGAGGCGTTTTTTATTACAGTGCAGAAAAGCTAAGTGGTAGACAGTGGAGGGAGGAAGCGGGTACCTGTCTGAGGTGAGTGGGGGTGGTTCCGATTCTTGTGCCGCTTTCATCTCAGTGTGGCACCGTCTCTGGCACCGGGCCAGAGCATCGCCAGCCATAAAGAAAATCATAACACATGTCCCGCTCCATGTCAGAAAGCCCTCAGGCGGTGGTGCAGAGACTAGCGGTCCGTTTAGTGCCGGGTTATGCTAACGATTAGCGACTGCGCTGAGAAAAACAGCGTCCTCTAGGAAATTCACTTCACAACTATCAGGCTCGTTAGGATGGAACTGAATTTAGGGTATTGCTATTTTTTCCCTCCCTATCCAATTTTTTTATTTCATTCTTGGAGTAAAAGAAAAAAATGATTAAAAATATTGCATGCTCACATGCGTTTAATAATATTTTTTTTCCTCCTTGTTTTGTCATAAACATTATTTGACACGGATTCTCGGAAATTTATAAAGCATGTGCTGACTTCATATGAGCTCAGATTTACTGTTTTCAAAAAAGATGACGGCATTGTAGCAGCGCCTCAATAAATGGCTTGATACGTTCGGTTTAATAGAGTCGAAAGCTTATTAGCTGTCACTAAAAAGAAAATAACCTTTTCTCTTTGCTTTAACCCTATAAAAGCCTATTGGCTAATCACCAGTAGTTACGCACACTGCTCCTGGGGGCAGACTTTTAAAATGACCACTTTGGTCTCTAGTTGCACATTGATAATAGTCACTTTCCATTGAGTCAGTGTCTGCTGCAAGCCCACTTCTCCCTGGGCATCCTTTTTACGGCTGTTGCGAAATTTTAATGAACGGCAGAGTGACGGAAGCCACCCTCCAGCCTGTGTGCTGTGGCCCAGAGGCCAGGAGAACCTAGCCACAGAACCTCTCAAAGATCAAAACCATCTTTTTAAATCCCAGTTCTTCCTAGCTCTCAGCCATTAGCTAGCGCAGGATAGGCTGAGGTTAAATTGTGTTACCCTCGAGCTTGGCCATGAACTCAAAATTGACACTCCTAGCATGTGTGAGAGCTGTTCTGTGGTTAAAGGATATCATTAGGAAGTCTTGACCACAGTGTGTTAAAATAATCAAAGATAGTTCAAAAGGATTGGAAGTTTAAAAGTATGGTAGCATTCTGAAGGGCCCACCAGGTTTCAGAAGGATTTTTGTGTTAGGATTTGGGGATCATATAACCAAAAAGGACGTTTAGTATGATTTTGAAGATCTGATCTTTCCATTGGTCATTCCTCCAAGACAAATTTGAGGCCTAGTATGTAGTTTTTACCCATGACCATGATGATTTTGGCATCTAGTCTTCATGGCCACCTATCCTAAGCTGTATTTTAGACTATTGGCTGTTCATAAACAGCAAATAACCATCAAGTACAATCAGCTTAATCCAAAGTTTGAGGGACTGACCTTTCCATTGATCACCAACATCCTCCCAAATTGTTTGTCAATGGGGCAGGTGGTGGCATAACGGTTTGGGAGTTGGTGTTGTGATCGAAAGACCGCCTGCTCATTAATCAGCATCAAATGGGCATTCAAACAACTTGTGATTTGACTCCAAAACCAACATGAGCAACTATATTTTGGATCACTGACCAGTTAATGACCATCCCAGACTATGTTAAAATCTACACGCTATCTTTGTTTCATTATTATCAGGGTAGTTTTGGAAACAAGTCAGCATGGCCAGCCATGTTAAGCCTGGCTTATTGACAAACCTGACCACTAATAACTACCAAACTAACCATCATGAACCATTCTAAAGTGTATGAGATTCTTCAACAAGGTTTGTAGGGGTTTGGGGGACTCATCTGCTTTCAGAGAGTATTTAGTAGGACTTACTACTCCATAGTAGGGGTTTAGTTTGGTGGAAGAGGTGACTTTTTCTTGAGTGGAACAACAGTAAGATCTTTGAAGAGTTTTGCTTCACTAACCAGATTCTGCTTCCCATTCTGCCAGCTCTACGGCTACATGGAAAGTGAACCGCTCACCCTCCAACTGTTCATTGGCACGGCAGACGACCGGCTTCTGCGCCCACACGCCTTCTACCAGGTCCATCGCATCACAGGCAAGACGGTGTCCACCGCCAGCCATGAGGCCATACAGTCCAACACCAAGGTGCTGGAGATTCCACTGCTGCCAGAGAACAATATGCGTGCCATGTGAGTGTTTGTATGCTGTTATTCTGCTAACTTCGCCTTAGATTCTCTCTTTGAGGTTTCCATGTGTTGTTTTTGATCCTGTTAGCATTAGTGATTTGCTGTTACATCATGTTCTCCTGGCTGCAATTTGCCCAGTACTCTTACATTAACATGTATGGCGTTTAGGAGACACTGTTATCCAAAGCAACTTCCTTTTCCTGATTACTCCCTGGTGCAATTTAGGGTTAAAGGTCTTGCTCAGAGGCCCAACAGTGGTAGCTATGATTCAAACATCCAATCTTATGACCACCAATTTAGGGTTAAAGTCACCCAGACTACCCTCTTAAAATTTGTTTTTACTTTCTGATGTTAGAGGTGTTGGCAGGTCCAACACAGGTTGACAGGTACCATCCCTTGATTCATGTGGATTTGGTTAACCGAGTACAAAATTTTAGACATTGTGCTGTAAAAATTGCTCTCTGAAGCTCTTAATTTGCTACCTAGTCTTTGGATGTCTAAAAAAGTTTCTACTTTTCCTGCTTGTGAATTGGTTCAGCTGAAGATCCTAAACCCTAACCACTCCCCCAACTGAAGTGTCCGAGCCCCCCAGAGAACCCAGTGGTTGGCTCGCTGTCTAGGCAAAACCAAGTCCAACCGGCAGCTCTACTGGCCGAGGCTTCCGCCCTCCTCGACATTTCTGGCACACATCCCAGAGCAGAAGGAATAAGGCACCCAGACCCAGACTGAGTTACATAACCTCCCTCACCTCCAAATATCTTGCTGCTTCCCTTTCTCTCCTTCCCTTCTATTTTTCCAAGCTACTTTTCTAAGAGTCGAACGCACTTTGTCGAAGAATGTTGGCTTAGCGCCTCTATTCCGCAGAACACTTCCACCCCTCCTCACTCACTCGCTCACTCACTCACTCCACTTGCCATCACTTCTATTTGTTAAAAGCTTTGACAAGTGTGATCAAACCTCCAGGATTAATCCAAGCTGCTTGTTCCTTTTTCTTAATACTTGCTTCCTGCCCGGAAGATTGATTGATGGATCGATGTGGCAGAAATGTTCCGTGGGCAAATCGAAAGCTTAACTCAATTACAGTCCGGCATGGGAAGAGATGGGAGATTGAAGCAGGTGATGCGTGGTGGCCAGATGACCTGATAAGCCTCGGCTAGGGGTGGGGGTAGCTGGGATGTCGCAAATGTCAGAATGAGTGGGGTGAAGGTTTTTCTGGACTCTGCTCTCGGGAAGGAAGGTGTGGGCTGAGGGATTTTTTTTCTATTAAAGGCCATGATCTGTGGCTTGCTGAAATGGTCTTTCCAGCCAGCCGAAAATAAAGGCCAGGTCTGATAAGAGCCGAGGCCGTACTTTAAAAGAAGTAGGTTCAGCTCGGGGACTCCCTCATCATTGCTGTCTGGACGAATCTGTGTAGCGGATTCAAATCTCCTCTTTGAGTTTTTGGTATTTTTACTGTTCCTAAACTTCACATTCACTTCATGAAAGTTTGGATTATTAGCTGAAGAGTTGATACAGGTTGGAAGAGAATGTTGGCAGAAAGTTGATCCTTCTTGATCATCTGCTATTTAGTGTGAAATCGTGTGCTTAAACGAGTCGTTTAGATTTCTCCCCTACTTCTACGTCAGGGTTAGGGGACATTTGAATAACTCCACCCTCCTATCTGAAAAGCTCCGCCCACCAGGTAGAACTGCTAGCGCTTCCCGATCCGCCATGTTTCCTCACAAGCGCTAGCGCAGGAATCAAAATGAAGACGTCTACCGGCGGAGTGTTGTGTTGAAGATGTACGGCTGTATGGATGGTCTGTTAGCAGCAGCCGTGTGGATCATCTTCACGTGAGGTAAACTCTCGCCGTGCTGTCTACTCTACACCCCCAGTTCCGGAGTGAGGGGCGTGTGTGTGTGGGCAGCAGCGGCTCATTTGCATTTAGGAATACTAATGAGAAACAGCCTGTTCTGAAAGGGACTGAAATAGAGGAGTAAAAAGCAGGTGAAAATGCCTAATCTGAGAGGGATTTACAGCAAACTACTTCAGAGGCATGTTAAGTGGAGCTCATAGACCTAGTTTAACCTGCAGAAAACATGTATAATATGGGACCTTTAAGTCTGAAAGTTTCAAAAAGATGTAGATTAAATGGTCAAATCAAACGATTTGAATTGTTCCCAAGTACGTTTGCTGACCTTACCTCATGAAAAGTTTGTCCTTGATTGGTCCACATCCATCTCTTGAGACAGACAAGGTCGATCATTTCCTTTTGTTTCTTAATTACATTGCTTCGAGTTCACATTAGCAGCGGAAAAGAGTTCTGGTTAAGAGACCAGACACTTTCACCCCGGTTTCACGGAAATGTCTGTCAACCCACACTGATCGTCAATGAATCCCACTCTCATTTATTCAGCATCGTGGAGGCTGGGGCTCTTTTTTTTTCTTTTTCTTTTTTTTTCTTTTCCTTTTTTCAAGTCGAAGGTCTGGAATCATTGAGTGCTTTGATGAAAATAAGCGAACTTGGCCTGTCTGACATTTATTTGACTCATTTCAATTGGCCGTGTTGCGATAAATTGGAGAAGCGAGACCTCAGTCATTTTTTTAAGACGTCGTTTGCGTGAAACTAACAGCATTGACACTCTTTCTCCTCCGCTCTTTTGTCCAGCGTTCTACTTTTTCACATCTTAACTGACTAAAGTGGGGGGAAAATCACATCTGTGTAAAACTTGACATTTAGCAAGTTCCAGGAATTCCACCCGAACGCTCCGAAGTGAAATTGAACTCTGCTCTTCTCTCCTCTTTTTATACTAGTTATGCCTTGGTTTAATTTCGGACGAACAGTGATGCCTTTTTCCACATAACAGTCCCGGGATGGGAAAACACCTCATATAGAGCTGTCACAAAAGACAAAATTGAAGACACCTAAATTGTTCCAGCCTACAAAAATGTGGCCTTAGTTAACTGGCCTGAAGACTTTAAAGTTTAAAGCAATGGAAGTGTGGCTCATAACTGTGTAAGTGGGTGGATTCGGACGCTCGACTCGAGGCTAGGGGGAGTGAGAGAAAGCGTTCGGCGTCCAACACGGCTCTCCTCTGGAAAAGACGGGGCCACATGAGACCCCTCTCCTCCACCGGGCGCCAGGGAGGCAATTAAAGCTGGAGAGGGACGTCCACTTTCCAGGGCGTGAAGGGGTTCAGTTGGCACACGGACTTTGATCTATTATGCATCGACCTTACAAAGGCCGGCATTGTTGGAGATGGTGTTGAAGTCCTTGCAACCAATGACAGATGACAAACTGCACAAAACATTTTCCAAAGATTTGATCCCGTTCATACAGCAGCAATTTTAGCAATTAGGCTGCAGACAAACTTACTTCTTCCAAAATATTCTTTAAGTGACGTCTTAAGAAGTTACAGAATCTCCCGTCTTTTCTGACTTTGCTCACTCATCTCCCCAGAATCGACTGCGCTGGCATCCTGAAGCTGCGCAACTCGGACATCGAGCTGAGGAAAGGCGAGACGGACGTCGGACGGAAGAACACCCGCGTCCGGATGGTGTTCCGCGTCCACATCGAGCAGCCCAATGGCAGAACCGTGTCGCTTCAGGCGGCCTCCAACCCCATCGAGTGCTGTAAGTGCTGAAAAAAATCCTTTGTGGAAAAAAAAAATTACGAAGACAGTATAAGTTCCCAGATTTATGAAGGTTTATATGAACCAGTTTTCGTTCTTGAACAGTTGAAATGATGTAAACCTTAATAATAACATATCTGTCATATGAAAAATACAAAGTTTGATGGACCAACTAATTGAACTTGAGAAACGTGGGTGCAAGGTTTTGGAGGAAGTGAACAGGAAAACTTTTCCTTTTTGAAACTGGACGTTTCTAACCCTGATTTTCATTTGCTCTGATAGTGAAAATCTGAGTTCTGACTGATATTTACATAAAACAATTTTTCCAGTACAGATCCAAATCCCATGCTTTGTGTGTATACTCTTGTTTTTCACTAAGGGCTCAATTTGAATGATCTATATGCATGGCACAAACACATTTAGGACGTGTTCAAATCCAAATTCACTAGTCCTAGGGTGCAAAACTACTTGTTGTACCAGGTTGCGTGACCTAAACAAGTATCACTTATTTTTTATGTTCACCAATAAAGTGATTTTGGCGTAACACGCGTTTGATCAGGGATTCGTTCACTTTAAAAGACAGCCTCATCAGCCAGGTGCTATTTTAATGGTACATTTGCTAGATAAGAAGTGGACACTTTTCTCAGAAGGTAACTTTGTGCACAAGCAGAACATCTACAGCAGTCGCAGGATTCCAACAAAGCGACTAGACATTATGACGGTTTTAAAATATTTAGCAGTTCACAATTATAATCTTTCACAATATCACATTAAAATAAGTCCGTTTCGAGTTTGTGTAAAACAAATTGTTGTGGCCCCCTAAAATTAAACTGAAATACTTTTATATTTAATTTGGAACTGTCTCAAAATTACAATGCGGAATTCTAATTATAATGCCACACTAACTATTGCTGCTATAAATGTCTGTTTTAAGAACACATTTTAGACAATATAAAATATATTATATTAAATTATGGGCGGGGCGGCACGGTGGCGCAGTGGTTAGCGCTGCCGCCTCACAGCACAAAGGTCCTGGGTTCGAGCCTCGGGGACAGCTGTAGGGCCTTTCTGTGTGGACTTTGCGTGCTCTCCCCGTGTTCGCGTGGGTTTCCTCTGGGTGCTCCGGTTTCCTCCCACGGTCCAAAGGCATGCAATATATAGGTTAATTGGTGACTCTAAATCGGCCTCCGTAAGGTGTGAATGTGTGTGTGATTGTGTGTGTGTGTGTGCCCTGCGGTGCATTGGCACCTACCCAGGGTTGTTTCCACCTGCGCCCGCAAGTTCCCGGGATAGGCTCTGGTTCCCCCGCAACCCCAGTTGGGATTAAGCGGTTCAGATAATGACTGACTGACTGACTATATTAAATTATATTATATTATATTATAATATTTTATATTATATTATATACTGTATATACACTACCAGTCAAAAGTTTGGACACACCTCCATTCAATGTTTTATTCTTTATTATCATGACTATTTACATCGAGATTCTCACTGAAGGCACTATGAATGAACACATATGGAATTATGTAGTAAAACAAAAAGTAAGAAATAACCCAAAACATGTTTTTTTAGATTCTTGAAAATAACCACCCTTTGCTTTTGATCACTGCTTTGCTCACTCTGACATTCTTGATGAGTTTCATGAGGTAGTCAATTGAAATGGTTTTCTCCAACAGTCTTGAAGGAGTTCCTGTGAGATGTTGAGCTCTTGTTGTTGGTCTTTTGTCTTCACTCGGCGTGTCCATCTCATCCCAAACCATTCGACTTGGCTTGGTCAGGACCGTGGAGGCCAGGCCATGTGGCGCAGCACTCCATCATCACTCTTCTGGGTCATATAGCCCTTACACAGTTCATTCATAGTTTTGATGCCTTCACAGAATCTGCCAATGCAAATATAAACGAAAAATAAAGACGAAACATTGAATGGGAAGGTGTGTCCAAACTTTTGACTGGTAATGTAGATTGTAATGATTCTTTAACTTCATTTGCTTCATTTTTAATTTCCGCAGTCTCGTTAATGATCAGGGGCATTTCCGCTACATGTTGTCCTTGTATAACTGAAAATCTCGATCTAGTTAAACAATGTTGTCACAAGACAGCCAAATGAAAGCGTCAGCCTCCAACCGGTAAAAAAGCTTTAGCCCTGAGTCCACAGATATAAGGTTAAAGGTTGGCTTTTATAAAGGTCGTTTCGAAGGTCATATTCCACATGTGACACACATTTCCACGTACAACATGACCCCAAAAGACGGGGTTTAACCGCCAATTTTTAGGACTGATGTAACGGCCCATCAAAGGTAATCAGGTGAGACGGCAGTTCTTGTTTTCCAGGTGTGGTGATGTCATTCTAATACCATTTCTACCGTCATAAGATGATCAGGCCTGGGGCAACAGATGGGCTTTAACCCCGCACGATTGTCACTCCATAAATTTCCTTAACAAGAATGGGATTATTACGCCAAATCGACGATAACAAAGTCATAAATGAGGTTTTTCGAGTTTCTGGCTTGGGAAGACGGCCCAGGAAATGCCCAAAGCCCGAGCCGAGAACCGGCTGGTGCCAAGAAAGTGTGATGCAATTATTTTTAAAAATTTATTGATGAGAAGATAGAAAAGCCAGAGGGGCAAGAATTACCAATAAACATATTGATACGAGAACATGTATCCAGAGCGATATTTATAGGACAGACGAGGCCTTAAGTCATTCCAGTTTTTAAACGTAGAATTTATACATAAAAATGTATTTAAATTCAGTACATAAAAATACATGTTTAAACGTGTACAAAATTATACTCTATTCCGTATAAGAAAGAAATTCACAAAGTTTTATCAAATCAAAAAGGGAATCAACTTTAATTGAAGTAGGTTTAATAATATAAAGTAAAGCTCTATTAAATGTAAGAAAATAAAGATATTTTATGATTCATATATTTATTGCTAGTTAAATAAACCTCAGAATCTATTTGGTCATTTGAACCAGAAAATATTACATATTTGCACTCATAAAGAGATTTGTCTTAAAAACGTATTTCAGTAGTAACTTGTAAAATTTAGGCTCAAATCTATTGAGTAAACTGGTCTAAAAATTCAATTTTGGTTTTTTTTATAATTCATAAGAATGAGTGAATTTTTAAATATTAGTTAACGCCAACTTACCTCTTTTACTGGGTTATGATTAGGGATGCATGATGATATCGGCATCGGACCGAAGCATAGATTTGTCTGATATTTTCAGCCAGTATTTGATGACGCATCAATTGTAAAAACTAAAAACTAAAGATATAAGCATGTGCATCAGTCTGTAATGCACATCTCGTGCATCCCTGGGTATGACAAGAAGCGGAGAAAGAGGTCAGCTGAAGCCTGGAGCCGCGGGGACGGATGGCAATCGGCTACAGGTTTGGGGATGCTTTTCAGTGACGTTTCCTTCCCTTCCACAGCGCAGCGCTCAGCCCAGGAGCTGCCCCTGGTGGAGAAGCAGAGCCTGGACAGTTACCCGGCAACCGGGGGCAAGAGGATGCTGCTCAGCGCCAACCTCCAGCCCTAGGGACTCCAAGGTGATGTTCGGAGAAGGCTCAAGGTGAGTCCAAAAACCCCCCATCTCCACCCCCAAAACAACGTGCTATCTAATCTCTAGTTATCGTTTCGCTTGATCACTTGATTGCAAGTCGTTTTTATCGTCCGTCTTTCTCCAGTAGTTCCATCTCTCTCTCTCTCACTCATTCTCTCCCTCCCCGTCTCAGCCTCCGTCAATAGAGCGCTGGTTTCAGGCGGTCTAAGCAAGCGTAGGACGCTATATTTTAACCAAAATGTAGCTTACATTTGCTGAAGTTTCCATTGCCTGCTCTTCTGACGCTCAGCCACAAGTGAAAGAATGAATCACGAACGGGGCATGTGCAACGTTTCGCTCTCTCTCTCTCTCCATCTCTTTACTTACTTTAACTGTAGACGACATTCTCCCAATAATCATTATTTATCTCCATCTCTCTTCATTCCCTTCCATTGTGCGCCCATTTTCTCCTGCACCACATTTCTGTTTCTATGTCAGTCTCCATTTCTTCTCGCCTTCTCTCCTCCAGACTCTTCGCTTCTCTGCTCACTCTTTCACTGGAAATGCATTTCTTTTCCTTCTTTCTTTCCCCACTCTCTCTCTCTCTCTCTCAGTCTGTTCCCCCGCCTCCTCCCTTTATCTTCCCTCTGTCTCCATCTCTGTCAGCTCTGTCCCTACTGACTTCCACTCAAGTTTACCTCTCTGCCTCTTCCTCACTTCTCTCCATCATTCTTCTGTCACCGTCCCACTATTAAGTCTGTTTCTCTCTTCCATTTGTCTCTCTCTCTCCTCCACCATATTTTCTCCTCTCCCATCTCTTTTCTCTTCCCTCCTGTCTTTCTTTTCTTTTCTTTTTTTCTTTCTTTTTCTTTCTTTCTTTCTTTCTCTCTTCTGTTTTTATTCAGTATGTCTCCTCTCTCTCTCCTTCCCTCTTCTGTAGACCTCCATTTTTCTTCTTTTCTCATTCTCGCTTCCTCTCTCTCACTCTCGCTCACTCTACCCTACCCTGTATATCTTTCTCTCTCGGTTACTGTCTTCTAAAATGTCTTCTAATCTCTCTCTCCCACACACACACATATTCTTCTTTCCTCACAATCTACTTCCATCAATCTTTATCCAACTTAAAATATCGCTTCTCATATGCTCTTTTTTCTTTTTCTGTACGCCTTTCATTTGTTCTCACACTTCATCTTCTTACCTGCCCTGTTTTTTCTTATTACTATTATCTGTCTTCCTTCACTATTCTCTCTCTCCCTCTCTCTCCAAATGATTCAAACATTTCTCTCGTACAGTGTGAATGATGTAGGAACAGATGACGATCAGCCGAACGAGTGTGTGTTTGGTCGAAGTTGGAGTCCTCAAAGCGGAGGAGAAAAAGAGATAGATTTGGTTTGGAAGTGTTGTGGGCTACACTCCAGGGTCGTGTTTTTTGTGTGTGTGTGTGTGTGTGTGTGTGCAGACCAGCAGGGAGCTTTGACGAGGTTTCCACGTTTGGTCTGGGTCTTGCATGGAAAACACCCTGCAGCTGCTACACACACACACTCACACATACTTACACACACTCACATATACACACACACACCCACACCCTCAGAGACTCGCCCTGGCCCCCGAGCTGCTGTTAAACACACCAGCACCTCACGCTCACGCACGCACAGAGGAGCTGTTTATGACTGTCCTGATTGGACGGCAGCAGGAACCCCAAGAGAGAGAGACTCTTTATCCCTCCCTCCTCCTTCCCTCGTCTCTTCCTGCGTCGTCTGCTGCAGAACAGACAGTAGACGGTCTGCATTATCGCTGTCGGTTTATATTTCCTCTCCTCATGCCCTGGAGAACAAACTTCCGCACGCTGGGTAACGATGGGAAGGATTGCTTTCGAAAGCCTGCTTGGCTGTCACATCCTGTCTATGCAGGTAGGTAGGTAGCCTGCCTGCTCTCTCTCTCATCTATTTAACTGCTCCCACAGTTTCCCCAGTCTTGAACTGCTGCTTAAGTGTGTCTGCTTTTGAAAGAGAGAGAGAGGGAGAGAGAGAGAGAAGTGAAGACAGAGGTGCGGAGAGTAAAAAAAAAAGGGGGATGAATAGGTATTAGAGAAGGTCAATAAGATGGACAGGTATAATGAAGGAGAGAGATGAAGGGGGTATAGATAGAAGGGTGGATGGAGAGGAAGAGATAGAGAGCAAGACATGAAGCGGAATAGAGAAAGAGAGAGAGAGAGAGAGCGTCCGACGAAATGGATGAAGAGAGAGCGCGTTTGGAGGAATGAATAGAAAAGAGAGGTGGACGTGAGAAAGACGCATTTGAAAAGGACTAAGAGGAAGAGGGAGAATGAGAGTGAATGAAAGACAAAAAAATGGCGAGAGAGAGAGAGATGGAGGGATGGAGAGAAAGAGGGGAGATGGAGAGAAAGAAAGATAAGGAGAAAGAGAGAGAGGGGATGAAAGAAAGGGGGAGAGAGAGACGGGGGACGGAGAGAAAGCGAGAGAGAGAGAAGTAAAGAGATAAAGATGAAGAGAGGAAAAAGAGAGAGGGATGAGAAGGTATTAGAGAAGACTCTCTCTCTCTCTCTCTCTGTTTTTCTCATGGTGTCTGTTACTAGTTGATTTCTTACAGGAGGACATTGTCCCACAGTAAAAAATATTTGTGTGTGTGTGTGTGTGTGTCTGTGTGTGTGTGTGTGTTTGTACTAAATATCTTTTGAAGTCACATTTATCTACTTGATTTTGGCATTTTGATGTGTGTGTGTGTGTGTGTGTGTGCTTGTGTGCTGCAGTGTGTGTGTGAGAGAGAGAGAGCCTCGGGGCCTGTTTGTGTCTTAAGTAGGAAGTGTTTTCAGTGACTCAGCTGTGAGGGAATCCCTCCAGAGGGGGACAACGCAACAGACCAATTTGTCACACACACACACACACACAGACACACACACCCCTAACCATAACCCAGTGGTCTGTACATCCACCTAAACACACACCTAACCCTAACCTTACAACCACCTAACCACACACAACTCTATGGTACATATAACCTGAACACACACACACACACACACACACACACACACACACACACACACACACACACAGCTTACCCATGATCTGCACCTCTACCTAGAAGCCACGCCCCACACACACACACATACAACACACACACACACAACACACATACACACACAACACACACACACACACACACACAACACACACACACACACACACACACACAGTTTGTTCCCATGATCCGACTCTACCTAGAAGCCACGCCCCACACACACACATACAACTCTTCCTCCTTTTTTTCTCCCGCCTCCTCCTCGTGGCCCTCCTTCCTCCTCTCTCTCTCCTTCTCTTTTTCTTCCTCCATCTCTCCCTCTCTACCGCCATCCCTCCCTACTCCATCCTTCCCTCGCTCTCTTCCTCCCTGCCTCCCTCACTCCCTCCCTCTGTCTCCCTCTCTCTTTTCTTTCCCTCCATCTCTCCCTCCCTCTATCTTTTAGGTACTCCATCTCTCCTCCTCCTCACACCTCTTCGTTCTCCTCCCTCTGCTGCTTTAATGAAGAGATTCAGCACAGCGTTTAAGAGACTTCTCCAGTGTGGTGTTGGAGTTGGCTGCGTGTGCTGTAGTGATCTCCCCCTGATGTTTATGTAGTGTGTGTGTGTGTGTGTGTGTGTTTTGGGTGTGTTAGAGAGCTGTTTTTCTTTCCATTCTGGCAGAACAAGAGATACTCTGGCACACCTCACAGGAAGTGAGTGTAAAGGCGTGTGTGTGTGTGTGTCTGAAAGCTCTGTGCTAGAGTCACTGGGGACGGGAGGGAATTCTCAGACCGTGATGCATTCTTTACATCTGGGTTGACTGGAGCTTGTGCCTACATGTGCACACTTACTGCTGCCATATGCTCTCTCTTATCCTCCCCATCGCTCTCTGCCCCCATCGCCTCATCCCATCGCCTCTCTATCTCTATCCCATCGCCTCTCTATCCCCATCGCCTCTATCCCCCATCGCCTCTATCCTCATCGCTCTCTATCCCATCTCTATCCCCCATCGCTCTATCCCTCATCGTCTTCTCTCCATCGCTTCATTTTCTTGTTTTAGCGTTCTCTTTAGCCAACAACACTGTTAACTCTCTCTCTCCCCCTTTCTATTCTCCACCTTCCACTCTCCTCTCTCTCCCTTCCTCTATCTTCTTCCCTCCATCCCCCTCTATTTCTCCTATTTCTCCCATAATATTTATCTCCCTCCTTCCCCATTATTCTCCCCTCTTTATCCCGTCTGTCTTCTCTCTATTCTCTACCATTTCATTTTCTAATTCTCCTCCTTTTTTTCTCTCCATCTCTATCTCTTCATCTCTCTCTCTCTCTCATTCTGAGTTTTTTCTGACAGTCTCACTCTACGACTGATCCTCTCCTGTGCATTTTTCCAAAACACACACACACACATATGCTGTGCTGTGTCAGGGCAGGCCCGGTTGTGCATTATTCCAGATTTAGATGAATAATTGGTGCGAGCGGCGGTGACAGGAGCGATGTGGAATGCCGAACACAACGCTGGATTATTTTCATTCAGCCGCTGTGTAATTAAAGTCCTGAATCAGATTTTCCACCCGAACCAATCCTCCAGCCTTCCTCCTCATCCTCATCCTCCAATTACTGACATCCCGCCGCTTGGTCAAGCTCCTTCACACACACAGACGGAGGACAGAACCATTTACATCTATCTGTTCATCTATCTATCTGTCTGTCTGTGTCTGTCTGGTCTGTCTGTCTATCTATCTATTCATCTATCTATCTATCTATCTATCTATCTATCTATCGATCTGTCTGTCTGTCTGTCTGTCTGTCTATCTACCTGTCTGTCTGTCTGTCTGTCTGTCTATCTATCTGGGATCTGTCTGCCCGTTCGTCTGTCTGTCCGTCTGTCTATTCATCTATCTATCTATCTATCTATCTCCATCTATCTATTCATCTATTTATTCATTCATCTTTCTATCCATCCTTTCATCTATCCGCCTGCCCACCCGTCTGTCTGTCTGTCTGTCTATCTATCGTCCATTCATCTGTTCATTCACCCGTCTGTCTGTCTGTCTGTCTGTCTGTTCATTCATCTACCTACCCGTCTGTCTTGTCTGTCTTGTCTGTCGGTTCGTCTATCTACCTGTCTGTCTGTCTGTCTGTCTGTCTATCTATCTGTCAATCTGTCTGCCTGTCTGTCTGTCTATCTATCTATCTACCTACCTGTCTGTCTGTCTGTCTGTCTGTCTGTCTGTCTGTCTGTCTGTCTGTCTGTCTATCTACCTGTCTGTCTGTCTGTCTGTCTGTCTATCTATCTGTCAATCTGTCTGCCTGTCTGTCTGTCTGTCTGTTCATTCATTCATCTATCTATCTATCTATCTATCTATCTATCTATCTATCTATCTATCTATCTATTTATCTATCTATCTATCTATCTATCTATCTATCTATCTATTCATTCATCTATCTATCTGACCTGTCTGTCTGTCTGTCTGTCTGTCTGTCTGTCTATCTATCTGTCTATTCACCCGTTCAGTTCGTCTGTCTGTCTGTCTATCTATCTGTCAATCTGCCCGTCTTCGTCTGTCTGTCTATCTATCTATCTATCTATCTATCTATCTATCTATCTATCTATCTATCTATCTGTCTAGTCCAGCATAATAACTATTAATTATTACAATTATATATATATATATATATACAGACAGACAGACAGACAGACAGACAGATAGATAGATAGATGGATAGATGGATGGATGTAGCACAGTGGCTCTTACTTTTTATAATGCAAATATAATGCACATTTGACATTTGTGCACTCATTTGTGTACATTCTTAAAGAATCTGAAAATGTTATTTACATCTAGCACAATAACCCTAAAATGCTGCTCAAAAAATATATTAAATGATAAGTGTGATTTTGCAAACTAAAAAGCGAAAAGTATTTAACAAATACACACACATTGTAAAGTGACAGCACAAATATGTAATGCACGTGTTATATGATTTCATGATTTATGCGCTGTGGTGCGTGTGAGGGGGGAAGTGTGTGTGTGTGTGTGTGTATTTAAGATCTGTGTGCCATTTTTTGTTAAAGAAGTTCGATGACGGAGAGGATTTATCTATCCTCTGATGAAAGAACGTTGAGGGGTGTGTGTGTGTGTGTGTGTGTGTGTGTGTGGTGTGTGGGCGTATGGACTGGGATTGTTCGGAGGGCTGTAGGCAGGAACAGAAGCTTTTCACAGATGTTGCATGCAGCGTGTGGAAAGTTTTTTTGCGGTTATCAGTTCTGCCTCTCTCTCGCTTTTCTCTCTCTTTTTTCTCCCTCCTGTCTCTCTCTTTTTCTATTTCTCTGACATAAAAGGTATGCCACATATGTGGCTCGGGCCCAACTCTTCTGTGCAAGAAAAGCAACGTGGAGGAAAAGAGTGATTAAGAGGTCTTTTTTGGTTTTCGTTTTATCCTGCGAGGCAATTTTGTCCTGACAACATGGGCCCCGTAATGAGGGTGATATCTGGTGCGACGGAACGAGGGGTGGAGAAAGAGACAGCGTGGAGGGGGAGAGTGCGTTGAGGATTAAAATCTGATCACGAGAAAGAAGGAGTGATGAATTGTTAATGAATTGTGTGTGATTGAGAAAGAAGAAAGAGAGAGTGACATAGAATGACATAGACAGAGGCGGATAGAGAGAGAGAGACAGGGAAGGAGAGAGCGAGAGCAAAACAGGAAGAATACAAGAAGAAATGGACAGAGACAGAGAGAGAGAGAGAGACGGGGAGGGTCAGAAACAAAGTAAGGGAAATGTGTAAGAAATTAAGAGAGATGAGAGAGAGGTGAGAATGAGAGGAGAGAGACGGAGAGTGTGTGAGAGAACGAATGAATTGAGAGCGATTGAGAGATGAGGAAGTGACAGAACGAGAGAGAAAAAGAAACAGAGTAAAAGACTTTTAAGAGTGTTTGGAGAAAGGGAGAGTGGCAGGATGATGGAAGGAGAGAGAGAGAAAGAGTGAGAGAATTATGATTGAGGAAGGAGAAAGAGAGTTATAGAATGGCAGGATGACGGAGGAACAAGAAAGAGAGAGAGAGGAGAGAAAGAGTGAGAGATTGTGAGGGAAGGTGATTGAGGAAGGAGGAAAGAGAGTTACAGAATGGCAGGATGACAGAGGGAACAAGAAAGAGAGAGAGAGAAAGAGAGAGAGAGAGAGAAAGAGAGAGAGAGAGAGAGAGAAAGAGTGAGAGATTATGAGGGTATTATGATTGAGGAAGGAGAAAGAGAGTTACAGAATGGCAGGATGACAGAGGGAACAAGAAAGAGAGAGAGAGAAAGAGAGAGAGAGAGAGAGAGAGAGAGAGAGAGAGAGAGAGAGAGAGAGATATTGTGAGAGAATTATGATTGAGGTAGGAGAAAGAGAGTTATAGAATGGCAGGATGACGGAGGGAATAAGACAAACCGAGAGAGAGAGAGAGAGAGAGAGAGAGAGAGAGAGAGAGAGAGAGAGAGAGAGAGAGAGAGATTATGAGGGAATTATGATTGAGGAAGGAGAAAGAGAGTTATGGAATGGCAGGATGATGGAGGGAACAAGAAAGAGAGAGAGAGAGAGAGAAAGAGAGAGAGAGTGAGGGAATTATGCTTGAGGAAGGAGAAAGAGAGTTATAGAATGACAGGATGATGGAGGGAACGAGACAAACTGAGAGAGAGAGAGAGAGAGAGAGAGAGAGAGAGAGAGAGAGAAAGATTAGAGGGAATTATGATTGAGGAAGGAGAAAGAGAGGAGGGAACAAGACAAACCGAGAGAGAGAGAGAGAAAGAGAGAGAGAGAGAGAAATATTGAGTGATTTTGATTGAGAGCGAAGAAAGGAAGAATGAAAGAGAGCAAGAGACAGAGAGAAACAGGGGAAGAGTGTAAAGGAATTGAGTGATTGTGACTGAGAGAAGGGAAAGAGTGACAGTGGCAGAATGATAGCGGAAATGAGTGAATGAGAGAGTGAGAGAGAAACAGAGAGTAAAGGAGTGTTGAGGAATTAAGAGAGGACAACGAGCGAGAGAGAGAGAGAGAGAGAGAAAGAGAGAGGGATGAGAAGCTGAACAACATGTTTACCAGCGGTGGCTCAGTGCGGAGCTCTAAGGTTTCCCCGCTGGAGTGGATCCCAGTCCAGAGGCACTCGAGCTTCCCCAAGCACTCACCCAAGCCTTAAACCACGACTGGAACTCACTGCTGCAGCAAGCGCCGCTCAACCTTACACCCAGCAGCAGCAGCAGCCTTCATCATATACCTAAACGCCAAAACGGTGTACCCTCAACTCGACTCAACAATCTTTATTATACACTTATTAATACATTTATACGTTAATAATCTCTACACCATTGACCCAACTGTCCTGTTCTTAAACACAATCATCTTTTATCATCAACTCGTCATCAACAGCTCCTACCAGAACTTGAACAATAAATCTTCAGTCCAACTTTACCTTAAACTCATCCTTTACCTTAAACACAATCATTTTTAATCACAAACTCTTCAACAATCTTTACCATAAACTCAAAAATCTTTACCTTAAACTCAATCAAAAATATTTCAAACTCAGCTGTCTTTATAACCAATGGATCAGCGACGTTTGCTCAAACGTGTTAACTGTCTTTATCTTGAACACATCATAAATAAACGCAACCGTCAACAACCATTATCATAAAACCCTCAACAATCTGTACCTTAAACCCAGCATTTTCATATTAAACTTGACCCTTTTTATACTAAACTCATTGACAAGCTTTGCTTTAAACCTATGATTTTTATTTTCCAAAATCACAAATCAGGAAACGAATGCAACAAAACAAACAAAAAACTGAACAAAATGAACTGAGGTTCACGTTCAGTAGGAAATTTAGTCAAGCGATGAGTGAAATAATAAACTAATGTAATAACAAAATGTTAACAAAGCTGCTCCTTCATTAGACAACGTTATGTTAATAGCATCGTTTTGCTCTCCGTAGCATTGGAACTTCTTCTTTCTCTCACCGCACACAAAAACAGAGAGGGACAGAAAATGCTGTTATTAAGCCAAAGCTGTGTCAAACTGTTGCTGTCACCGGCGTTTGATGACAATAGCAGATCAGTGGAAAACTCTACGGCAACCCATTTTTAGACTGTGGTTCAGTGTATTGGAAACAATAACCCACATCCTCTAAATTCCATACCTCGCTTTGTCCTTCTCGACCATTTCACACACGCTAGCTTAATAAAGTGCCGGCTTGAAAACAGCACAAAGTCCCAGAATGGGTTCACGTAGCTTTTTGCTGCTAAGACTGCATTCGCTGCAGTAGTAGACGAGTGGTTAATTTTACTGTTTCCAGCGTCGCACGAAGCCTGAGGGTTTGCATGAGTCAACGCTCAACGGTTCGGTGTGTCTCTTGAAGCAGAACGGTAAATTAGGACTCCAGCTGCTTGGGAGGGAAAAAGGGAATGGCAACGGCTCTTAAAGTGATTATTTTAAAGATTTTGACATGGACTTCCAGAAGGAATAATAATTTGATTAATGGATTTGACTATCTCTGTTTCCAAGACATGTGCCAGGGTCTGCAGTATTCACACAAACACACACACACACACACACACACAGGATGAGAGAGAGAGAGAAAATAAAGAGAGGAAGATGGTGAGATAGAGAGAATGGCATCAAAAACTGCTGTTTATTACTGAAACGGTACCTTAATGGTACCTTTACCGGTCCGGGACTTGAACCTGTGACTCTAATCGCCAGGACCAACTCCTCAACTGCCTCCAAACCCTCAATCTTCAGGGATTTATTTATTTATTTAAATCTAACATTAGGGAATATATTTCTCAAAGCTAGTGGGGCAGCACGGTGGCGCAGTGGTTAGCGCTGCCGCCTCACAGCACGGAGGTGTGGGGTTCGAACCCTGGGGACGGCCGTAGGGTCCCCCTGCAGGAGTTTGCATGCCTCCTCGTGTTCACAAGTGGGTTTCCTCTGGTGCTCCAGTTTCCTCCCACTGTCCTCTCCCATGCAATATATAGGTTAATTGGTGACTCTAAATTGGTCTCCGTGATAGTGTGAATGTAAAACTCTGTGGTGTGTTGGCGCCTGCCCAGGAGTTGAAATTCCCCACCATGCCTCAAGAAGTTCCCGGGATAGGTCTGCCCCCGCGACCGCTGGGGGATTAAGCGGTTCAGATAATGACTGACTGACTGACTCAAAGCTAGTCTAGGCCTAGGCTTGATCATAGTCTTGCTGACAGCGAACTTGATGGTGGCTTGAGCAGTTGTGGGGTCAGCAGTGTGAAATCACAGTGGACTAAGAACGTAACCCCTGCGGAGCTCCTGTGCTCAGTCTAGCTGTGCTGTCGCCAGCTCGGGCAGTAAGGCATGGTGTTGGTGACTTGAGGAGCATTAGGGCAACCGTCTGGCTCAGTGATGTGTTGAACATTTGTGGCATTATTTGTTGTTCACTGCTTTGTGTTTTGTGCTTTCAGATGGACACCATGTGTGGGAGACTGAGGCCAAAGTGGACAAAGACTCCCTCAAGTCTGTAAGTACAATAACATTACACTGAGTGTTTCTACAGGTGAAGAAAGATATCACCTGCTGTGGGAGCGTATGGGAACTCTACCTCTCTCTCTTTCTCTCTCTCTCTCCACCTTCTCTCTATCTCCTCTCTACCTCTCTATCTCTCTCTATCGCTTCTCCACTCTCTCTCCACCTCTCTCTCTCTCTCTCTCTCTCCACCCGCCTCTCCGCCTCTCTCTCTCTACCCTTTCTATCTCTATCGCTTCTCTAATTCTCTCTCTCTCTCTCCACCTCGCTCTCTCTATCGCCTTCACTCCCCATCTCTCTCTCTATCGCCTCTCTACCTCTATCGCCTTCTACCCCCCATCTCTCTCTCTATTACTCTATCCATCTCTCTCTATCACTCTCTCCATCTCTATTTCTTCTTCACCCCCATTTGCCTTTCACCCTCAAATCATCTCTCACACCTATTTCCCCTGTTCACTTTTTTTTTTCCATCTCCTTTAATTCTTCCTCGCTAATTCTCTTGAGCTATCCTCTCTGATGTAACTCGTGCTCAGTGATTACTGGAAGTGAACGGGACGCTGATTAGCTTGTTGCAACACGCAGTGATCTTTTCACCACTTCGCAAATCTCTAATCTCATCAGCAGCGGCAACAGATTACTGCTGATGTGTGTGTGTGTGTGTTTCATCATCCTCCTCCGGCTAATTTTATTATTCACTGCTTAAGACTTTCCTCTCCCGGTAATGCTGGGTCCTGCACTGTCAGGCGCTCCGCTGCGCTTGTTGTTTTTCCCCCGCTTCTGCCGGTGATGAGGGCCGTTGCGTCACTTCGCTTCGTCTTGACCCCTGCGCCCACGCGCTAATTGGCCTTTAGGGCAGGCTGGTGTTAGGACTGGAGCCACACATACTAGAACACTCATTCTGTGTGTTTATACAGTATGCCTTTATATATATATATATTGTCACTTGTCGGGCAGAAATCTTGTCCATTTTTAGTCATTTTTTCTTGTCATAAAACAACGTCAGTCTTCAAGTAAAACATTCCAACCAATGAACAGCTTGTTTATTTATTTATATACAATACCATATATTTAGAATATACACCATTTTTTTCAATTTCTGAAGAATTTGGACATAATTTTTCTTTTTTCAAACATTTTATTTAATTATATGATGCAATTCTTGCATTTAAGCAAGTATTACTGATAAAGGCTATTTCTTAATAAATCTAAAAAAAATTATTTCTATTTTTAATTTCTCTCTCTCACTATATATAGTATATACGTGTGTGTGTGTGTGTGTGTGAGGTCTAAGGTTAATAGATTTCAAGCTCGCACAAACACCAATCGGGTTTCTCACAGATAAACTTTCGACACACACACACACACCTGAGTCCGAGTCCAGTCCAGGCAGCCGTGTGTGTGTGTTTTAGAGGTCATGACTCCGGCTTGGAGTCTGGGCCTCTGTTTGAAATCTGGCTGAATCAGCAGGTTTCTGCACCTCCTGCCTTTGTTGCTCCTCCGCCCTTGAATGAGCTAGAAGCCCCTAACGCCACTCCTGTTGATCGAAGTCTGGCGCTGGACTGTTACGTCCGCTCTGTCCAAACCTAGTGCCTTCTCACTGTTTTTCTTTCTGTCTATAGCTCTATTTTTACCATCTAACTGCACGGCACATAGCTTAGGCGCTGTTTGATCCAATTTTGCTAGCGAAAATAGTCCTCAGGTGCAAGGTCTCAAAAGGTTGTACTTGTTTTCTTGATTAAAAATTGTCTAAAATTTAATAATGGCGCTATAATCAGAACGAGAATGAAGTTGATTGCCAAGTACGTCGTCCCGTACCTGGAATTTGCTGATGATTGGACAGTTGAGGTGAGAAGATTTCAAGAAAAATATCCAAGATGCTAGTAGAAATGGAAACAGAGACGCCCACACCGGAGCAGCACCAACCTTAAGGTTGCCAGCTCTCCAAGGAGACTGTCCCTGTAATTAGGAAATGGAAGTCACTTGATTTATCCAGCCCAAGGACCACCGCATGATTCAAGTGTCTCACCCACAGCACACATGTTGCTGCTGCTGATTAGCTAATTAGAAAGCAACGATCAGTGCAAGCGGCGAGGAAATACCGAATCTGTGCAGAGCGGTGGTCCGCGAGGACTGGGATTGAGAAACGCTGCTCTAGGTAAGAGTGTTTTCCACTGTGTGGTCTGGTACAGTCCTTTTGCTGTTCAGTAGAAATCAAAAGGTTTGGATGTGACTTTGATTTTCATGTAAGAAGTGAAATTGAGCGATCGTTCGTTATTGTGAACACACCACACCACAGCACGCTACACAATGCACTGCACTTGACCCATCCATGAAGCAGCAGCGAGCAGCTGACACGAACAGTAGTGCTTGGGGTCGGTACCTTGTTCATTAGCACCTGAGCGGTACCTTTACCGGTTCGGGACGTGAACCAGCAACCTTTGGATCACTGGGCCAATCAGAGGGTGTTGGGGCGGGACATTGGAACGAAGCAGCGAGTTGAGAGCAAACGGCTCAGAGAGAAGAAACGGCAGTGGAGCCACAGTAGCGCACCTTGTAGTTACTTAATATCAGCGACGATCAAAATTAAACGGTGCCTAAGATCGACACCCGATAATCGTCATTCGATAATCGATATTTTAATTCGCTGTAAAAATACATAACTTTCACAGATCGTGACAGTGACACATTGGGGCTGGTATATGATGCTTTTTAAGTATCGGTGATCATCGGTGATCACAGCATCAATCCAAAAAGAGAACACACTGCAAAAAATAAAAATCTGTACAAGTGTAATTGACTTGAATTCAGCATTTTAATCTTGTTACAATTCATTTTTTTGGATTTATTTTCTTGGTAAGACTGAATATTGTTTAGATTATTTGACTTGTTTCGGAGAAAAATTGATCTGGAGTTATCCTACCTGGGTAATAATACAACTAATTTTGAGCAGTTTTTTCTTTTAAAACAACCTGCTACTGTAAAGGAGTTGTGTTAACAGGCAGACTGTATAATATTTTTACTTGTTTTCAAGAGAATTGGAGGAAAAAACTAGTATATTTTGCTTAATTTGCTAGTATAAGTAGTCTTTGAGTATTTTTTTCTTGTTTTAAGAAATCTTTAGCAAGTAATTTTTCTTTCGCTGCACTGGCAGATAATTTTGCTGAAATACGTATTTTTTCCTCAAAATAAATATTATTTTTTCTTATTTTGTATATATTTTTGCAGTGCAATCTGATCATCAATATCAGGGATCATACGGATTGTAACGTCCCTCGCCAAGCGAGCATGCTGACCCTCGTCAGCTGGTTTTGTCACAACCTTTCTGAATAATAACACAAATTCCATTGGGGTCAGAGCTTGGGAAATAAATAAAATGTCAAATGGTATTTTAGTTCAGTTTGAGTTTTTGGGGATTTGACACGAGTAGAATTGATTGTATGAAATCAGCATGATATCGTCTCATATCGATCGTCGACTCCTGAATTGAGTCGAACTCGTAGCACTCTTTGTGGTATCGGGTAGACGGCCAAATTCCATCGCGGATGTCACTGTGGTTTACACCACTAATGATTGGTTAACACTCAGCGTCCTCGTCTTTCACAGACGTCCCTGGTGGTGGAGATCCCTCCGTACCGTAACCAGCGGATAGCCAGCTCCGTGCCGGTCAGCTTTTACGTCTGCAACGGCAAGAGGAAGAAAAGCCAGTACCAGCGCTTTACTTACCTGCCTCCTAATGGTAAGCCTCCTTTCCTCCCTCCCTCTCTTCCTCCCTCGCTCTCTCCCTCCCTCTTCCTCCCTCGCTCTCTCTCCCTCTCTCTCTTTTCTGTCTTATGTTCTATACATTCTGACACTGCCTGTTCAAGCCTTTCGGCTCATGGTGCCGAGCTGTGTGGGTCGTGTGACACGCACGATGTACCACAGCCATGCTCCATTTCACACACACACACACAAACACAAACACACCATGGCCTGAAGAGAGAGAGCGAGACGCGAGAGATGTTTATCTGCTCGTGGTGTCGAGTTTTCTTTCAATGAGGTGTAGCAGCTGACTGCCTGGGGCTAACCGGCAGTGTTTATGTAGGTGTCTGTGTTCAACACACGTGTACACACACGCACACACAAACACACACATACACACCCCTGCTCACACCTCTCGGCATGCCACAACCTGAAAGCGTGACTCTCATACCACACACACAGTGATCCATTCCTAAAAAATGTTCATCTTGCTAAACATCAGTTTGGGATAACACACAAAAAAAAGATGGTAATAATAAACAGTTGGAATTAATAAATAACATTCCTGTGACTAATCTTGGGATTCATTCGGGAATTTTGATTTTAATGGATCTGGATTCATGCATAAATGAGGAAGTAGCCTCATTAATTTGGTACTGAGGTGAATTTAAGTGAGTGATTATTTGTCGTTTCGAATACACCACAGCACAGGACACAATGCACCACATCTAACAACAATTTCTGCGCTAATTCCATCTCTGAAAGAGCAGTGGGCAGCTTTTTGGGAGCTGGTGCTAGACTGTATCTGCTCAAGAGTACCTTTTAGGTACTGGTACTTTTAATAGTCCGGGATTTGAACCGAGACTTTCCGTTAGGAAAGTCACGGATCCCTCAATTTGTTACGATACCAACTGCCTAAAAATTAATACTAGACTATTTAATATTAAATAAATAAATAAATAAACAAATAAATATATAAACAAATAAATAAATGAACCAATAAATAAATATATAAATAAACAGATAAAGCTTGTCATTTTTTCTTACTGAATTCCATTTGTGTGTATCGCAGGGTTGAAGATATGTTTCCCTATATATTGTATTAATTTACCTTTTGTTTCTTCCTGTTTTCATAACTGCTAAACAATCCAGTAGTGCATTTGTGACTCTGCACGGCAAAACCAGTCGCTTGTCGCAACGGAGGTTTCCATGAAAAACGATCGCTTCTGTTGCGTGGGGTAAAACGTTGGATTTTTCGTTTTTAGTGGTTTGAAACAGTGGAAGGTCTATACTGTAGTGTTGTGAATAAATTTGGCTGAAAAACGTACCTTTTCCACCCTAAAAACGTGTGACAAGGTTTTCAGCGCGATTGGCTACCACTGGTGGTGACATACAGCCAATCAGAGTCCAAGGTAGTCGAGACATTAAATGAAGCAGCTGAATGAGAGCAAACTATGAGAGAGAAGAGACGCAGTGGAGCCACAATAGTAGCGCGACCTTGTAGTTACTTAATATCGGTGATGATCAAATTTATACACCGATACCGATAATCGGTCGACCCTTAGTTTTTAATACACTCTAAAACTACACCTCACCACTTCTCTTCCACAGACAGTGACAGTGACGTATTGGAACTGGTATATGATGCTTTTTAAGTGTGTTTAATGTCGTTAAATGTAGCGTATTCAAATTTTGTCTGTTATTAATAAGAAGAGTTATAATAATCATAGTGATATTTTAATACACTGTTAAATTCCATCTTACTGCAGATAGTGACACCGACATCATTGGACTGGTATATGACGTCACACCTTTTTATTTTAGGTGCGTTATTCTTATTAGATTCTACATTTTACGTGAATTTAAATAACCTGCTGCAGTGTGTCAGAACGTATCTGCTTAATATTTCACCTGAAAGATCTTGGAGGAAAATCACGGAACAGAGGTTAGCGAGATGTGTGATGGAAAGAGAGGAGACTATTGTGGCTGTTGTTGTTTTAGCATGAGCGTGTGAGTGTGTGTGTGAAAGAGAGAGAGAGAGGTTGCTGTCATCACTTCCTGTCTCACTGTGTGAATGGCTCCTGCCTGCTTTCTGCGGACCACTTCAAGCACACTTGCGGTTGTTGACGTTTCTCATAAAGAACATCTCTTACACACACCCATCATCGTCTTATTAAACACACACACACACAAACACAGAAACACAAAAGCCACCGGCTGCGAAAACCGCCTCTAAAATTAACCCTGCTTTCTTTAAAAAGCGGAAGGACGACACAAATACGCTGCGGTCTGTGGGCGGTATTGTACAACTCTCACTTTCCACTTTATTTGACGATACGACGCCCGAGAAAGGACGCTAACCCAGTTCCGCTTTATGCTGCTCGCTCAACCTCGCCAACACTAAAGCTTTACCAAAGCGGTATCACAGCAGCTTCGTTCTGTAGCAGTTCATGAATTCGGTTTGCTATTTATCAGCAAACGTTCGTCTCCATTGTGACACACAGTTTCGCGCGTAAGCAATCAGAGTTCGGCGGTATGATCTGCCTTTCTCTTGCTGATGCCTGTGTCGAATTAAAACACTATTTTTGCAGTTAAACCCTCACCCCCTAGAGTGCTTTTCTAATTCTAGTTTAAAAAGCTTTTTATAATTTATAGTCTATATATATATATATATATATATATTATATATACACTGCCCTCCAAAAGTTTGGAAACGCCCCTGGCAAAGTGGGGTTTTGGACAGTGTTGCCATGAATCCTTTTTAATTTGTGATAATGTTGCACTGATAAGGGACAAGACAAACTATCAGAACATATTTTATTATATAAACAGTTTATTAAACAGTTTGTACATAGAAAATACGTCAATTTTGGATTCATCAAAATATCCACCATTAGCAGCTATTACAGCTCTGCATAATCTGGGCGTCCGAGCTGTCAGTTTATTCAAACATTGACTTGATATATTATTCCAAGCCGCTTGAAGGATTGTCCAAAGATGATTCACACTGGTTGGACACTTCTTGCGGACATCACGGTCCAGTTCCTCCCATAGTAGCTCAGTTGGGTTGAGCTACATTATTATGTAATCAAACTAAAAATGAAAGTTACATAAAAGTTACTTTAATGTATTTGCACCAAAAAATGATGAAGATTTATGCTGATATCGTCCAAAACCCCACTTTGCCAGGGGCGTTTCCAAACTTTTGGAGGGCTTAAAGAGGTGACTTAAAGCGGTGACAAAGTTTACTTTGACTTAATATAGGCGTGGAATAAGTATCACGCCGTTTTGATCCATTTCCTCCGTTTACATCTGGACGCGGATATTTTTTGGAACGACTTTTCGAATTTGCAAAAGAAAAACAACACAATCGGTGAAAGAATTTTGTGGCTTTGGAAAGGGGTGTTACACAGCTGGGAGTGTGTGGGTCGGGTTAATGTGCTAACTTTGTAAATTGGAAAAACGTTCTCAGTTTGCATACCACAACTTTGAAGTTGTCTTTTAGTATCTGATTTGGTCAAAGCAGCACCAACTGTGTGTCTGCGCAGATTTTAGGTGCTTGTAAGGATGTCAGATTTGGAAGCTTTGTGAAGATGTTTTTATGTGCGAGCACTGGCCCTCGTTAGCAAAAATTGTGTTTATAGAAAAGTTTCAGCTGTTATTTGAAAAAGTAAAAATGAAAAGAGTTGCTTTTGGTTCCTGTGGTCAGGGTTAGGTGTAGCTGTGGTAAGATTTAAATTTGCAAACTCAGTAGAAGTACATCACAAACATGTGAGGGTGTGTGTGTGTGTGTGTGTGTGTGTGCGTAGCCCTTCTCGGTCTTAAAGTGAGCGTCTCTTTTCCAATCACGCTTCCAATAACTCTCACACGTGCAAAGCCGTGATGCGGCGTCTTTTGCCTCGCTCCCAAATGAGAAACATTCTTTCTTCGCACATAAAAATGTCTGAAAGCACTGGCACGGAGGAAAAGCCTACTCAAAGTTGCTTCTCGGAACCCCTTCGTTTTTACAAGCACTTGGGAGATTCCGTCGCAATATCGGGTTGTATTAGTAACGAGAAGCCGCAACACTCTGCATCCCGACGTAGCTCCGTAACGTGCCTCGAACGGCCGTCCAGATTTACAGACCGTGACCCTTTCAGTGGGGCACCGGCGTGCCGCCTCTTCCCTCGAGCGTTTGTGATTTTTCCGGGCCGGCGCTTGCGTTCTCGTGCCGAGATTTGGCACTGGTTCGGACAGGCGTCAGACGGAACCGGCTGGTCGGTGCCGGCCACCAGCTGCCTGCCAGATTGTTCCTGTCAGGCGGGGGGGCTTGTAATTACGGCTAAGGCCTCGTGACGTAGTTAAGTGTCACCTGTGTCACATAGAGACTCCTTCGTTCTCTCCTTCTGTCTTCGGTGGTGGAGTTCTAGAACTGCCTCCTGTTTAATACTGTGCATGCGTAGGATGCAAGG